>CAKKXW010000049.1:103827-129959 GCA_920937365.1 Sphaerophoria rueppellii | reverse complement strand
ACACACTAGGTGACATGTCGGTTTCGCCGCCAGTTGAAACCAAAGGAAATGTCAAACTGTTCAGAAAATTCGGGCGACTTCGCGGCTGTGTTCAGGAATATTGTAATGGTTTTAATTTACATTGAGCGATTTATCGGACCCTTTTGCACGCGCTAATCTACTACGCCATCGATACGCTAACATTTAAGCGAGAAACAGATTGAACCAGCAACAGCAACCAGAGATGATATAAGATAAGGAGATGGGAAACTAAGCTGTCAAAATGACAGATACCTACAAGCGTTTTTACCAATACCATCACAGTTTGGACCATAGTTTCTTTGAAAGTATGCGTGGTTTACCAATACTATCACAGTTTGGACCATAGTTTTTGTGAAAGTATGCGTGTTTTTACACAGTAAATATGGTCCTACCATATTAGGTTTGTTCGATATGCGCTCTGGGTCGCTCTGTGGCGCTCTGATTTCGCACTGAGCTGTTCGATGTCGCTCCTTTTTAGCCCCGGTGCATTTCCACCGTGTTCGATGTGCATTCAGTGCTCGCACCGGGAGCGCTCTTAATCGCCTCAAGTTTTTTTCGGGGCTAGAATTTCGGAGCTGTTCGAATCAGCTGTTGCTATACAACAAAGAGAAAAAAACAGAGCATTACTTACGCGTTCGATGTGAAACCAAACCCAGGGAAATTTTTCAGTTTTTTGACAACTCCGTCCACAGTATGACAAGCACCGGAGCGCCCCGGGGCTGGTTACATCGAACAAACCTATTGTTTTTGTTTTAATATTATTCATGTACAAGGAAAGAAAATAAAATGAAAGAAAATGAAAATTGAGGGATCTAGGGAGTGAAACGTAAGTCAGTTTCCCATCTTGTTACTTATTTAATCTTTGACAGCAACAGCGCCAGCAACAGCGGCGGCCATTGTTTTAGAGCCCATGTATTTTAATCTTTCGACACAGATTAAACCAGCACCAGCAACGTCGCCAGCGTCGTTTGGTCAAAGTCTCCTAAATTTGCTGTTGCTGGTCCATTGCTGACAACTTTCCATGTAAGAAATTCAGAGGCACCAGACCAAAGATTAAATAAGTAACAAGATGGGAAACAAGGCTGTCAAAATGACAGTTGCCTACAAGCTAAAATTTACGGATTGTTAAGATGTGTGCGTGTTTTCACAAATACATTCTTTCAATCCGTCTATTCACCAAAGGGGAATAATTTTGGCAGTTAAATTTGAAAAAATAGGTGAGTTAATGGATATGTTCACAAAAAGTGTAAATTTGGTAAGCAAATATCAACAAAAAAAAACGGCGTAGAAATTGAAATACTCTTAACATTGTTCATTATCGGACTATAATTTTGAGCCAATACTCTTAAACATTTTAATGCGTTTCTGCATATAAGCATTACTTAATGTAAGGCACAAGAAAATATAACTTCGGTCTATAGTTTCGGGACGCATCCAAAATCATAATTCAGCTCTTTTCATGGTGAGTTTGAGAAGAACGTGTTTGACAATTTCAAAATTCAATCTAGCAATCCACGTTAAATTTGAAAAAGCGAAAACAAACAAAAGAGAACTGTTGAAAATGCGAAAACAAACAAAAGAGAACTATGAAAAATAGAAAAATCTCACCTCATCGCTTTGTTTTTGTAACTCACATGTATTCATGTAGACGGAAAGAAAAGGAAAATGAAGGAATATGAAAATTGCGGGATCTAGGGAGTGAAACGTAAGTCAGTTTCCCATCTTGTTACATATTTAATCTTTGCTTTAAACGATCATCAGTAAAAAAAATTCAGATTCATCGTGTTTACTTTTTACTGATGCATTTAAAATTTCATTGATCGCTATAGCTAGCCCCTAACGGAAACTCATTTTCCTGATTCTATCATGTCAAAAACCGATCGAATCGTTTCAATCGATTCCATTGATAGGATTCTGTCGGGAAACAATTCCAAAAAAACTTTTCGAAAACTGACAGAAATTTCCAATGATTGATATAAAGGTCTGTCACAAGAAAATTAATATTGCAAGAAAGTGCATTAGGGAAGATACAAAAAATTAAATTAGTAGTAATTTATGTGCTGGAAAACGACGAAATGTCAAAAATGCACGCATTTTCAAAAATACAAATTAGGGTCAGAGTGAACAGTAAACATGTTAGTCTATATTAAATCATATTGGATGTTTTTTTTTTTTTGGCTCTTCTTCTAGTGTTTTCCATTTGCATTAAACGTGTAAATCCTTGTATTTCTACAAACGAGGGAAGGGCAGTGCATAACGGTGGATTTAGGGGAACGTGGTCCAGTCCTTTGTATATGGAACAACAAGCACTACCAAAATTGATTCTCTGCTTGGTTTGACAGATCTTCTGTCAAACCACACAGTAAAACTTTATATAAAAAAAACTGCTTCTGTGAAGAGTTCTCAAGATGGCACCACCATCGTTTTCAATCTTGAGACTACTCCCCAAATGTATATACAAAGGTTCAATCCATTGAATAAGAAGTACAGGAAGGGGTCTTACGAACAAGAATTGAAGCATTTTTTCTAAGTAGTGTGAGTTTCACAAACGCATTACAACAGGGCTGGTCTGCAGTTGAATAGTTAATCTCAGGGGCGCCAAGTGAAATTTGATTAAATCAAGATTTCATCGATTTTGCTTCAACTTTTTTTTCAATCTCAATTCTTTTTTTAGGCAGCATGGTGTTTTAACACTTTAGATGCACTGCACGGTTTTAAATATTTAATTTTTTTATTTTCCAGTTCATTTTCTTGATTTATCATCCGTAATTCATCACGTTTATTACGCCTATTGTAATATTTACAACGAACCAATACAAACGTTTCGAAACACGATGGAAGAACTATTCAAAACAACCGTGCACACTACGGAAACTCAACGAATTGCAGCGCCTTACCATCACGAACAGAAATAATACACCCCTGAACTCGACTGAGAACACAGTCAAAGTTTGACAGCACATACCCTAAAAATGGACATCATCAGACATTTTTGTTGCTTCACTCACGTACACTGTACATGTAGCTAACACCGCTTCCTGTACTTCTTAAGCGAGAAACAGAGTGAACCAGCAACAGCAACAGCGCCAGCAACAGCAGCGGCCATTGTTTTATAGCCCATGTATTTAAATCTTTCGACACAGATTAAACCAGCACCAGCAACTTCAACAGCGTGGTTTGGTCAAAGTCCTAAATTTGCTGTTGCTGGCCCATTGCTGACAACTTTTCATGTACGAAAATCTGTTTCACGCAAAAGGTTTCTCTCTTTTATCAACAGCTTGAAAACTTGATGGAAAAACACAAATTCACGCAAAACAACATTTATAATGCGGACGAAACTGGGATAACAACGGTTGCCGATCCAGGGAAAATCTTAGCCCAAAAAGGACAAAGAAGAGTGGTGAACGAGGAAAAAATATAACCGTCATACGTGCCGTGAGTGCTTCAGGAACTTATGTTCCTCCAATTTTTATTTTCCCGAGAGCAAGGATGTCTCCTCTTTCGGAGAAAGGTGATCCACCTGGTGCTCTCTACAATATCTCAAAAAACGGTTGGATAACTGAAGATATTTTCAACTACTGCCTGAAGCACTTCCGCTTATGGTTTCATTGCACTTTGTGTGGGAGGTGGTCCCACGCAGAATGCTAAGGGTGGGAGTCCTCAAAAGTATATAAATGTGACATGTGTATCTAATATTTTCCCATAATATATGTATTTTTATCTTCAATTAAAGTAAAAATTGAATTGTTTTTTGTATTTTTTCTTATATTTGAAGACAATAATTGTCTGACTGTGATTACACGTGTTCATGAGCCTAATTTTCCACTATGATGGGCAATGACAGTCAGATTGGAGTTTTCCTTAATGTTGGAATACTTTTGTCAACCACTGTATTATATAATCATCACAATACTCTCTCTTAAGTTAACAGAAGAATTCATGTACTCATAACTTATATAATCCAAGTTAACATTATAATCTTGCTATGAATTTCTTGCTCACTTGTCCAAACTACTTTGTACATTAAACATCACTGAATTATAAAATATCCGGTTTTGAGTTTCATTTTCTGCAACAGGTTATGGACCCAGGTTGCGATTAGAAAAAATAAAATATTACAGTTTAAACTTATATCATTCTTGTGCCGTTTGTCGAACATTTTCTTTAAGTCAAACGTTAATTAGATTGCTTTTGTTCGGGGTTATAATTTTCTATTGAGATTGAACTGTACAAAGTGAATTTGAAGAAGGATGAGTTCCTTATATCAAATTGATAAACTGAATGGGGAAAACTATTCGACGTGGAAAATTCAAATGAAGAGTATCCTAGTGCATGAAGATTTATGGTCATTCGTTGATGAGAGTTATACCGGAGGAACCAAAAGATGATGAAAATGCATCGTGGGACATTGGTGATGGGAAGGCGCTGGCCACTATTTTACTAAGTGTAAAATCGTCCGAGCTTATGCATGTGAAGCACTGTAAGACGTCTAAGTCAGCGTGGGACAAGTTTTTAGAGATACACCAGCCGAAAGGTCCGGCGAGAATGGTGAGTTTATTTAAACAGTTCGTCGCACCCAACTGCATCGTTTGGATTATTTTCAACAAATCTTGAAAAATCATCAGTACTCCAGAGTGGTGTTTGGACAGTGGAGCCACCTCCCACATGTGCTGGAATAAGGATTCTTTCAGTAGTCTGAGTTTAGGCAGCAAAGGAACTAGCGGTATAGGTACACTTAGCCTGAAGTCATCGTTACGGAGCTACGAGGAAATTAATTTTGTCTCCGTAACAAAATTACTGAGCATAATTGTGTAGTCAATTTTTCTACGAATAAGGCTATTATCAAAAATACAAGAAACCAACCTGTTTTAAAGGCATATCAGAAAAATAATTTATTTATTATACAAACTGATGAAGAAAAATTGAATTTTAGCGCACGTAAAGATGTCGATAGTCTTGTGAGTTGCAACAGTTTTTTGCAGATACATGTAAATCCAAAATAAACAGAAAAAAAAAAGAACAGACAAACCAATCTCGTTATTAAATTGCTTTTAGCACGTTCATATATTTTCCAAGCGCTTAAAAAGGGACAATAAATTAAAAAGTGCAAGTCAACCATTAAGAACAAGTCAATAGAAATATTATATCTACCTGGAACGAACAAAAAGAAGCCATGGCTTTGTTTGTTCACACATAGGTGGCCTACAAGAAACCATCAACGACGCCGTAGATCTAGTACTTTTTTCGTATTTTTAGCTGTGGAATTTATTTTTTTCTCAATTACCACCAATTTTCAACAGCAAAAAAATATTTTCGCCGCGTTTTTTAACGTCGTTGACGTCTGAAAATTATTCTCCGATTTGTTTATTAAAAAAATATGTTTTTGTTTTCCCTCAAAAACTAGGCAAAATCTATTTAATATCGATTAAAATGAGAGCAAAGTGAATAATTGTGAAAGTGTGAATTCAATTACCAAATAAGTTGGCTTACGAAATGTTCTCTTGGTGCGCTAATGGCCGAAGTTAAAATGCAAGCCAGTCTTTCGAAAATGTTGGAATAAATTATTGTGTTTTAATTTCAAATAAGAAATGAGTGAATAGGTTCAATAAATCCACTAAAAAAGTTAGATTTTCTTAAGAAATATGTGCCTTCAATTATTTTGAGATGAAATATTTTATTAATAAAGCCAGCCGCGTGTGTATAGTATATGAAACTTTTTCCACAATTTGTGCGCATACCTATTCCATCCTGACCACTAACCCACTTCGAGGCATCAACCTCTTCCATAAAATGTGTTCTAATCGGTTCGCTTTGTTTACAAAGTATTGTTGAATAGAAAATTATTGTTGTGTCTGCCGAAAGGTCTGAAATTTGCTAAAAGAGTTCGCTTAAGATCTGTGTTCCAATTTGCATTTTCCTTAGAAATATGTCAACAGTGTTTTGTGTGTTTATACTTCATAGAATAAACAGCATCAATAGCTCTTTGTAACAGAGATTAACTGAAAAATGATTAAATAAAAATGAGCGGGTAAGTCCTAAGGTAGACTTAAGAACTAGGCGAGGTGAATGTACAGCAGCTTGGTTAAAAAGTCGGCACAAGTACAACAACCCCAGGAAGAGAAATCAAATCAGACAAGCACAGTTTATTATTAACTTTTCTTATCTCATTTTACAAGGCTAATTATTCATGTGGTAAAGTAAGATTAAGAACTGGTTGTTTATTTTTCTATTTTGGGGCTAACGATGTAAAGAAATGGCTAGTTCATTATCCAGGGAAGAGGGAAGTGATGGATTTATTTAGGCAAAGTTCATTTGCATAGAAATATTTATTTAAACAAAAAGCGCCTGCAACATAAATTAAAGACAAATAATTACATTGTAGGCAACAAAATAATTCAATTTAGAAAATAATACCTTTTGTAGTTATGATACAGAAATTCAAGTTCAAGTTTTAAGTTCGATAAAATATTTTATAATGAAATAAAAAAAGTTTTCATATGACTAAAAATATTCAGAAGTAACTAATTTGTTTTGTTTAGAACAAGTATTCAAAATTCAAAGTATAACAAATAATATGGTTAAATAATTAATATCAACAGGAAGTCAGTAACGAAACAAATCAAAGCAAGAATCCTTTGCCGGATTCTCAAAAATTGGTTATCATAAGCAAACCATTGCATGAAGATAAGTCCTTCTGCGACACGTTATCAGCATCTTCGGGCTGGCTATCAGGATTTGGAAACTCAAACAACAATTCAACAAATGTTTATCCTAAACTACCTTCTATCATGAATTGTACCGATAGGATGTTTGCTGCTATGCTGGCGTAGGCTGCTTTTACTAACTTACTTACTTACTTATGGTGGCGCTACAGTCCAGGTCGGACCAGGGCCTCATCCAACTTACGTCTCCAGCCAGCTCGGTATCCTAGCTAGCTGTCTCCAGTTTCTCACCCCACCTCTACCACCTGTGTGCTCCACCTGAGTCGCGGTTTTCCTCTTCTGCGACGTCCTTCCGGGTTGGATTCAAAGACTACAAGCCCGAGCATTATGTTCCATTCGCTAATCATGACCCAACCCTCTAATTCGTTGGACTTTAACTTTTCTAGCTAGGTCAGTGTCGCTATACATCTCGTACAGTTCTGGCTTGAATCTTCGTATCCATTCTCCATTTATGCACACAGGACCAAAAATCACTCGAAGAATTTTTCTCTCAAAGTAGCCCAAAGCGTTTTCATCAGATGTTGTCATGGTCCATGTCCCTGCAGCATACATTAGGACTTATCATGTGTTGTATTGTCACTTTAGTTGCTCGGGAGAGGACTTTTCTACTCAATTGCCTTCAGCGTTAGGTTTTTTCCGACCATAATGGAACCACGTGAATTTTCCATTGTCATCTTACACAGACGGATAAGTTTTTCTGGGATGCCAAAATTAGACATTGCTCTATACAGTTGGTCTCTATCAGACTTTGCCATACGCGTCCTTGAAATCGATGAAAAGGTGGTAGGTATCGATTTGAAGTTCCTGGGTTTTCTCCAAGATCTGCCGTAGGGTGAATATTTGATCGATGATGGACTTTCCGGGTCTGAAGCCACACTGATAAGGACCTATCTGGTTGTTGACGAAATGCTTCAAACGTTCACACAGCACGGCAGACAAGATCTTATAGGCGATGTTAAGGAGATTTATACCTCTGTAATTGGTGCAGTTCAGGGGATCTCCTCTCTTGATGATCGGACATACGATGCAGATGAGCTGATGCATGCTCCTAACCAAATCATCTCCAGCTGCTTTGTACAGTTCGGCGGCTAGCCTGTCTGCTCCAGCGGCTTTGTTCGACTTAAGTTTCGATATCGCTATCTCACCTCGTCAAGGTCGGGTGGGTGGAATTGTTGGCGTTCTGAACCCAAATTGAATGGTTATGTATTGCTGCCGGAGTTTTGCTTGTCATCGCCATTATACAGCTTGGAAAAGTGGTCTTTCCTGCCCTCAGCATCAGCACTGACTGCGGTTCCACGATACGATATTCCCATAATGGCCTCTACAGGCGTCAATTGGGGGTGTATAAGCCCTGGAGGTTTGTTTCACCTTTTTGTAGAATCGATCGCGCGCTTCTGATGCTCCCTTTTTTTCTTTCTGAGAAGTTTATGCTCCTCTCTCTTTTCCTGCTCGTAGAACTCACTCTCGTGCATGCCTTAGTGGGCGCATAACTCCCCCCCTCTCTTTCCTGCCGCCAACAACTTCTCACTGGGGTTAGAAGCCAATCTTCGGTTGAAGGTACTGGGTAACCGATGTTCACCGCGGGGAGGTGGAGAGTAGGAGTTGATAGACAGAGGTTGCAGTGGACGCTTGTGTCCTCTTGAATTCCTGCCCTTGGGTGAATATCTTATAAATTGTCCAGTTGCCTGGTTTGATTCCACATTGGAACATTGGTATTTGCCAATCTTGATTTCCGCGTATGTGGCTATTACATCCTGAGAGGCGATTGTATTATAGGAATGTTATAACTATAATAAAGCTCTTTCCGTCAATGTTTGAATTGTCCTCTTAGCAAGTCCATTTTGTTGTGAAGTATATGGTGTCGACCGACGGTTGTTTTTCTATTCCATAAACATTAAACAAATTGTCAAACCATCTGTCACAAAATTCAGTTCCAGTATCTGAACGAAACTTTTTCAATTTCTTCCCGGTTTGGTTCTCGTCATATGTAAAGTTTCATCTTTGGTTTTTAAGGCATATGTGAAAGTCATTCTTGAGTGACTACCAAAACAAAGAAGTATCGACTTCCACCAATTGATGTAGTTGGAGTTGTGCCTGTCAAGTCAGCATGAACAAGTTCCAAAATCTCATTTGCTCTTCTTGCAGCATGCTTAAAGGGATATATCGCTTGTTTACCTTGTGAACAAGTAACACCTACATCGGTTATCTTTTTTTCATTATTTCATTGGTCTTTTTATTTTTTTTTACTTTTAATTACTAGCCATCTGCAACGAGTGGCTTGCAACTACTTCCAAGCCGTTCTATATTTTTTTAAATTATTCGCTGTACTCACTGCTTGAAAAACAAATCAAATGAATCACAAACTGAAACCAAAACATTAGAATAGTGTATTTGCTCGAAACGAATACACCACTTGATTTTTTTCTCAAATGCATCGAATACAGCGAGTTTATATGGAAAACACCGAATACACCGAATCATATTCAAATAACACCAAGCTAATTGAAAACTTTCAACTGCTCAAGAATGCAAGGATGAATAATAAGCTTTATCACCAACGAAGGATTGAAATAGCTGTTAAGGTTAAAAAAAAAGAACACTCGAGTCGAGATGCCTTAATTTTTAAACGATCAAAGTCAAGATCAATAAAGGAAGAGAAATCTCAGGCTAGATTATGGGCATGGAAATTGGAAATATTCATAAACTGCTTATTTTACGTGAAATATAAACATAAATATAAATATATGCATAATATAATTATGTTTAGCACATTTATTTTTCCAATTGATTTACTTAGTCAAAACTATGTTGTGTACCTATAGCTGAGACACCAAACAGTGTATTTGATTTGAAACATACTCGGTGTATTCGCTGTATTCGGTGCTTTTTTAACTGTTAGGCTTGTTCTGTTCTATTTGATTCAAGCATTCAAGCTTTGGAGAGAAACCAAGCATTGTATTCGTTCTATTATAAAGGGATCGAATGGTGTGCAGTGCTTGTTTTTAAGAATAGTGTATTCATTTTTAGTGTACACTACTTTCTATGCATGCAACAAACAGAATACACTGCAGTACTGTGCTTGGTAAGTGACGGCAAATGAATGTATTCATGCAGACCTCTAGTAATTACTGAGTCGATTATTGCAATATTCGTGGGCTAAGAATTAATTTTCATGCTGCGTATATCCACACTGTTTCGAACAGGCCAGCTGTATTGGCACTGAGTGAAACCCAAGTAGGTGAGAATTCCGATCCTACTGAATTTTTTATTCATACCACAACTCTTACCACATCATGGACGCTGCTCCAATCCCTTTTTTCAATTTCACGTGGTTCAAGTTTTCCGTAAATAAGCACATCATTCACTACTGTTTACTTTATCGAAGTCCAAATTTGGACAGGGCTTCAACTTCTCGCGAAAGTCTGTCTGACTCCATTCAAAGAATTGTTTCCCTGTATCCTCACACTGAAATCGTTATTACGGGCGATTTCAATGTACACAATTCTTCGTGGCTTCGCCGCTCGGGCCAGACAACACCCGAAGGAATGTGTGCTGAAATCTTTGCTGATTTGATGGCCAAGCGGACAATACTCTTGACTTGTTCCTTACATCTGACCCTGATAAATACACAGTGTATTAACGCCTCTAGGCAGATCAGACCATAGTATTATATCTGCAAATTTCTCGTGTCAACCTAATCCAGTTAGAGAAAGAGAACCGTATGGCAATACGAGAAAGCCAACTGGGACGGTCTCAACAACTTTTTCCGGATCTTAAACTGGTCACTATGCTCCCTCGATAGTGACGTAGACCCAAGCGCAGATATGATGATTATTTTGGGAATGAAAACTTTTATCCCGAATAGGGTTAAAAGTATCAGACCCAAGGAAAAGTCATGGTTTGATTCAAGCTATACTAAAATGTATCAAAAACAGTTATGCACTGGGGATTTGATGGCTTATCTCACCGAACATTGGAAGAAATGGGAGAGAAAGAGTTCCACATTCGCGTAGTACGGCTAAAAAATGATTCTCAATACTTGAGAGTATAGTATAACGGTTGAATTGTTTAAGGGGAGGAATGCAACTGGCTATTTCCCTAGAGCACTTACCGTGGAAGTTACGACAAAACAGAGCGAGACACGAAACACTACGAAGGTGGTCTAAAGGAATAAATGAATGTGATGTCTCTATCACCGATCATTCTTACGGCTCTTCTTTGTATATCATCCAAGAGACTTAAGTATGTAACTGGAACACCAACCCGAAGATGGGGTATAAGTCTTATAGATAATAGACAGATCAGACGGGGAGAAAAATTTCATGCACCGTCTTAAGAAACCCAAAACATCTTGCGGCATTTTGATTTTTGGCGACATCGCGTATGTGCTCGGACCACAAGAGGTGGTCAGTGTTGCACATACCGAGAATCTCGAGATGTTCGTTCTCATTGATGCAAGTGTCACTCATGGACAGTGGCAAGGGGGGTATATCTCACTTCAACGATACCAGACAGCATTGAGTTTTCGAAGCATTAAACTCTACACGGTTTCCCCATTTTACAATGCTGTTTAAGTCAGGGTTTAATGAGCATATCATATTTTGCAGTTGCAGTTCCACATCCGAAGAGGAGGGATGTGAATCTGGAAACGAATAAGAAAAGCTAAGGGTGTTATCGTCACCGAAACAATGAATTGGATTAGTTGTTACAGACAAGAGCTCATTAAAGAAAATGAGGAAGAGGGTCGGAGACAAAACGGAACCCTAGGGCACACCAGCATTTATATTGTAGCTTTCAGACTTGAACTTGAACAACTTGTCTTGAACGGTTCGAAAGAAAGTTTCTAATTCAACGAAGAAGGGATTCATCGATACCGAAGGCACTCATTTTCGATAAAAGAGCAAGATGCCAGACTTTATCAAATGCCTTTGAAATATCAAGTGCAACAATCTTACTTTCACCAAAACGATTTAAGGACTTGCTCCACTGTTCGGTGAGATAAACCATCAAATCACCAGTGGACCTGTTGCTGCGTAAGCCGTACTGCCGGTCGTTAAGAAGCTTTCGGTCTTCGAGATATTTCTTGAGCTGATAGTTTATCAGCGTTTCCATGACCTTAGAAAGAAGGGACGTAAGTCGATCGGACTGACCCTCATATAGATTTTCCTGCTAATGGTAATACTGAGTTTGTATTTAAGGAATTGGAATGTAAATAAATATAGTTTTGCCTGAAAGAATGAAGACGTGAATTGAATTATATTAACAAAAAACTAATCCTATCATTGTGCGTTCAATAGAAATTCGGTATTTCTGTTTGAAAGCATTAAACACTTTGTTACTACAAGGAAGAACTTGCTGAATAAGGCCAAACCGAATCCCAGTTGTGATGCAGATGAAGGGAGAAACTTCATTGGCCAGACCGGCCATGATGATGATATGTTTATTGAGAGTACCAACTTATTACGAAACTGCATGCGATTATACACATTTGCTATTTATTCATTTTTTTTTATTTTAAACAGTTAGGTCTTGCTTGTAGCTATTCCTCTTGGGTTGTTGTACAAAACCAAACCAAACTTCTTAAAGCTGCAATGAAAACTTTACTTTATAAATTAGAATACTTTTTTCAAAATCTTATATTGAGAATAGAAACTGATCCAACAATGAATCAAACGATTCAAGAAAATCTAGTAACAACATAAACAGCAGAGCTGTAAAAGAATGTAATCTTTTGGTATTGCATCGTCAAAAGTCCCATTCATTTAACTAAATTTTAGGAATGCATTTACATTCCTTATTGAAATATTTTAACTTCGAAGAAAAAATCGCAGTTAATTTTGAAGTCTTTTGTATAAAAATCATTTAGAGCAGTTAAAAGACTTGAAGTCAAAAGAATACATTAATTTTTACTGCTTGCATTCTTTGAAATCTTTTAAAAGTCTTTTACATTCATTGCAGTCATTAAGTCTTTTGATTGCAT
Source organism: Sphaerophoria rueppellii (assembly GCA_920937365.1). NCBI lineage: Eukaryota > Metazoa > Arthropoda > Insecta > Diptera > Syrphidae > Sphaerophoria > Sphaerophoria rueppellii. Next base: position 117,236 of record CAKKXW010000049.1, on the reverse strand, counting down.
TCAATGTAATGCAGTCATTTGACTGCTTTTGCAGCCTTTTGACTGCTTGAAGTCTTTTTTCACTGCTTGAAGTCTTTTCTACTATTTTTTCTGCACTAAACATTTAAATTAAGTACGACATTGACATTGACATTTCACAGTACTTCGCACATGAATTTAACGAACTACACACACATAGCAGCCCTGGCGACAGAGGCCATCGCTTGGACAGAACAAGACACTAATACAACAGAGAGAGACAAATAGATACATAGAAAGGAAGAACACATAACATAAACCTACGTGGCACAGAGGAGGAGACACAGATTTTAATTGTCTCATATCATAGCACAGGTGGCCTCAGATAAGCTGGCGATTTTTGTAGAAAAAGAATGCTGCCGAAGCTGGGGCTTGAACTCGTAGCGTTTGGCTTAGGAATCAACTACCTACTCTATCCTCTGAGACATGGCCACCTGACTTCAAGCAGTTAAAAGACTTCAAGCAGTCAATAGGCTGCAAAAGCTGTCAAATGACAGCATTACATTGAATGCAATCAAAAGACTTAATGACTGCAAAGAATGTAAAAGACTTTTAAAAGACTTCAAAGAATACAAGCAGTAAAAAGTAATGCACTCTTTTGACTTCAAGTCTTCTAACTGCTCTAAATGATTTTAACACAAAAGACTTCAAAATTAACTGCGAATTTACCTTAAAAGTTAAGTACTGACATGAAGTCAAAATTAGTGATGTGCCGAACCGTAAATTTTGTAAACCGAGTTAACTCGAGTTGGTTTTTTGCAAACCGAGTTGCAACTCGGTCAAAATCTCTGCCATCCGCTGTTGAAAGTTGAATGTCAATGGCTAAATAGAAAGACAAGGTACGTATCTAGGTCGCTAGAGGAATTATTTCGTTCAAAATGTTACCGGATTGCCCCGAAAATCGCTCTTGAAAACATAACAAAAAAAAAAAAAACAAAAATAGCAAGTTTTTAATCCGTCAAAATCTCTTCCATCCGCTGATGAAAGTAGAATGTCAATGGCTCAATAGAAAGATAAGGTACGATTCAAGGTCGCTATATATATATTTCGTTCTGAATAATACCGGATATGCCCGAAAACCTGTCTAGAAAACACATAAAAATGGAATAATTATCTTTTTATCAATGCCATCCGTGAAAGTGAAATTCTACCACTTGGTAAATTTGTATACAATATGTAAACTCAAAATTAAAAAACACATACAAAATTAGAAGCAAGTAAACTAGTCTTTTTTATCAATTGCCGAATTGGCGAATCGGGTTGCTGAACCCAATTGGCAAACCGATTTGGCGAACCGAATTTTCAAACCGAGTTGGCAAACCGAATTTTCAAACCGAGTTGCAAACCGAGTTGGCGAACCGAATTTTCAAACCGAGTTGCAAACCGAGTTGGAGAACCGAGTTGGACCGTTCAACTCGAGTTGGCAAACCGAGTTAGCTAATCGAGTTAGCAAACCGAGTTGACCCATCACTAGTCAAAATACTCAAAAAATAAGCCTTTTTAATCGTTTTACTGCAATACAAAAATGATTGCATTCTTTTACAGCTCTGATCAACAGTTTTAATTTTATTTATGAAATAAAATATTTATTTATATAGTACGTCCCTATTATATATATAAAATTATTATAAGCTTTTGAATACAAAATTAAATATCACAATTCGGTTACAAGCGGTTTTCCAAAATCTTTTTCATTCTCAGTTTCGCTTTATTTCGTTTTGTTTATTTTGTTGATTTCGTTTTAAACTGTGTTTGATTGGTTGAAGGTAAGTAAGGACATCTTATTGCTCAGTCATTTTAAACGTCTTTTATTTTCCAGCATCGACAACGACATCGAGCTCATACCTACATAATGTTAGCGTTAAGAAAAAAAAAAGGTAGACTTTTTGATATTCATTTTTATTGACTTTTTATAATATTATTGCAAAAATAAAGGCACTCAAAAATACGTCTCGTCATTTCGGTTCGGTGTCTACAGCAAATGTTTTTCTCGGAATTTTTTCAAGAGACGAAATTTGCAGCTGCTACGTTTCGGCGGGAAAAGTTGTTGTTTTATATTTCCAGTGCGACATCTGAATTTAAATAAATACAACTTTAGTGTTGCCAATGCATGTTTTTTGTAAAATATAAGGAATAAATAAATAATATGCTCCTTCGATCCAATATACTATTATTTCTTGTTGCCAATTATTTCTAAACAACAAACTCTCAATTGTTTAAAACAAAACACATTTCTTCTTTCTATTTTATACTCTCGTTTGCAGATCGACCAGAAATCATCAAAATCGAACAATACTCAGCTTCAGCTTCGAGTTGTTATACATTCCTCAAAAGTCAACGAGGTAAACCGATTCTTGTTCTGGACGGTTTCAAATACCGTCGAGAACGAAGCTATCGCTCTGGCTGTGAATATTGGCGATGTCTCAAGTCCGGTTGCCATGGCCGGATAGTGATGCGAAACAGAGTTATTGGCAAATCTCATATACATTCCCATAGTCCTGATGAAACACAAGTTGCGTATTTTAATTATTGAAAACTAAAAAAATAAAACAAAAACAAAAAAGAGTACAAATAAAGGATAATGTTGTGTTCAGAGTTTTATTCTTTATTATTTGACTTATTCAGCCATTGTACACTTTTTTTTCTAGGTTTATACAGAAGTTTTAAAAGTATAGCTGAAATTTGAAACTGCATTCATTCACGAATCACCTTTTTCGACTTGACATGACTCGTATTACGAATTGCTATAAATCGTAAAAAACAATCGTTTTCGTCAAGTTGCGAATAATTCAATTCAATTCAATTCCTTTATTGTAAACAACACGCATAGACAATGTCTTTTATAGTATTCATACTTTGGTTAAACAATGTAGTTTGATTCTATATACAATGAGTTAATACTTAAAAACCTCGGTCTTGAAACTTACTGCATCCGTTATCCTTTTAATGCTAACTGGCAAAGAGTTAAAAAGGCGAATGCTGTGAACAAAGAACAACCGTGAGGAGTTTAGATATCTAAAAGTTGGAATAACTAGATTATTTGTTTTTGACGATGTACTTACTTACTTACTTAAGTAGGTGCTACAGTCCGTTGTGGACTTGGGCCTCAATCAACAGTCTCCGCCAGCTAGGTCGGTCGCAAACTAGCCGTTCCAGTTTTGCGTTCCAAGTTGATTGAGGTCCTTTTCAACTTGTGTCTGCCACCTGAGTCGCGGTCTTAATCTCCTCCAACGTCCCTCGGGAATAGTGTCGAAGGCTTTCCGAACCGGAGCATTGGTGTCCATCCGCTCTAAATGACCGAGCCATCTGAGTCTCTGGACCTTGACCCTTCTGGCTAGGTCCATGTTGTTGCACAACCCGTAAAGTTCGCTGTTATATCTTCTTCGCCATTCCCCTTCAATGCACACGGGGCCAAAGATGACCCGAAGAACTTTCCCTTCGAAACAGCCTAAGGCACTTTCATCCGATTTTGTCAAGGTCCATGCTTCCGCACCATACAGCAGGACTGGGATGATGAGTGTGTTGTACAATTTTACCTTAGGTGCTCGAGAGAGGGCTTTTCCATTCAATTGCTTTCTCAGCCCAAAGAAACTAGCGGCGCCTAGGTAGACAAACTCTGCCCAAGCCGTTGGTGTTGGGTATTTTTGGAAGATAGTGCCTCTGGTGTTGACGGTGGAGTTCTGCACTATCTTCTCAAGAACGATGTTAAAGAAATCGCACGACAGTGCATCGCCTTGCCTGAATCCTTTTTGGCGTAAGCTCGTTGCCAACCTTGATGGGGCAGCGTGAGTTCTCCATCGTCATTTTGAACAAGCGACCGAGCGTGGAAGGGATGTTATAGCTTTATACAGTTCGTCTCTGTAGATGCTCTCGTACGCGGCCTTAAAATCGATTAAAAGGTGGTGGGTATCGATTCGGAGTTCATAGGTCTTTTCCAGGATCTGCCGCAACGTGAAAATATGGTCGATGGTTGACTTTCCTGGCCTGAAGCCACATTGATAAGGACCAATCAAATTGTTGACGAAAATATTTAGAAGTTCACATATCATTTTATTGGTACGAGTAGAGTTCTCATAAGCGGAGTTTTGTTTCTTGAGGAGTAAAAGAATTAGATACCCACAGTTTTCTTAGAGATCCCTAGAGATTTTGAATCCAAGACTCGTCACGGAACTTACAAAACCAACATGGGCACTATTCAAAGTAATCGAGGGTAGATCTCCATAGTTAATAGGGCTTGACTTTTACTGGGATTGAGCATTAGATCGTTTTCCTTAGCCAAGTTATAGATTCTCTCAAGATCTTCATTAACGCGCAAGACAAGATCCTCTTTTAAACCAATTCTACGTGTGAGATAAATTTGTATATCATCCGCATTCAAATGAAAAAAAAACGTACTCACAAACAGAAGGCAAAACGTTGATAAAGGCACATAACAAAATTGGACCCAGAATGGAGCCTTGAGGCACGCCATCTTCAAGTACGTATGTTCTGAAAAATTGTTTCCAACACATACACGCTGAGTTCTGTTACGCAAATTACTACCGATGAGACGAACAGCTGAATTCGAAACACCAAAGTAGTGCTCAAGTTTTTGACGAAGGACTCAATGATCGACTTTGTCAAAAGCTTTCGAGAAGTCCAATACGCACAGTACTAAGATATTGTGTTTATCGTATTGAAATCTTATGTCCCCTAAGATCCTATACCATTGTTGTAGAGCAAGAATGGTTAGCTCTACATCCAGATTGGTATGGAGACAGCAATCTTTTGGATGTAAAATGGTCAATAATTTGTTTTGTAAGGATTTTTTTTGCGAGAACTATGGACATGCGACATGCAAGGTAGAATGCTTACTGGCCGGTAGTCGGCGGATTCGGAAGGTGTGAGCATTTTCGGAACAGGAGTTATCCTGGCTGGTTTCCAAACAACAGGAAACGTAGAAGTGACAATACAGTGATTTTAAACATGAGTGAGAGCGTTAATCAAGCAGGGTAGGACAAGTTTCAAAAATCTTAATGGAATACCGTCTTCGCCTATAGCTTCGCACCTCAAGGATTTAAAAGTGCGTATAGTTTCGTCTTCAGTTACCGTCGCAAAGCAAAAATCATCAGCTCCTTCGTAAAGTAGGCCACCCTTGAGCTCAAAGCTAGTAGGTAATTGAATTGGCTTACGATATTACTATTTTTACGATACTCGCGTTCATTCGGTTTTTGCAGTTGAAAATTAAATTTGTTTACAGATCTTCAAATTTTTTCACTATTTCATACCATAGGTTGGGGTCGAACAAATATTTGGATTTTTTTGGACACATTTAAGCCGTGGTTATCTTGCCTCGCATTTCGTAATTCGTAATACGGGTCCAGGTTCAACATTTTTTGATGTAAGTTCACATGGTTTCAGAGAAAATGGTGATTTTGTGAAAACTTAGAACTCGTTCACACGGCACGCACTCTTCCGAAGTATTTTGACAGCTCGTTCGTCACCTTGCTAAGCCAGAAAGAACTGGGATTTTTAAAGTGGAACAAAAAATCTTAGTTGAGATCTGAAATCTCTGAGATGAAGTTATTTTGAATCGATTGCTCACTCAGCTATTTTGACGTAACCGACGTATTTGCAACAACAATTTGAAGGGGTAACCTTTTTTCTCAACGAAAACTGAGAATTATGTTCCACCCAATGATTTTTTGCCTCAGTCAAAGTGACATTGAGATCTCAGTGAGATATTTTAAGGTGGAACTGGTGTAATGTGAACATTTAGACATTCCGTGCACGTGCATTAAAGCACGAAATAAAAAAAATGAATAGGCGTCAAATAACTTCCGAAGCTTGCGTCCTGTGCAAACAAGTGTCTACGGCTGCAACTTTAATCGATTCAAAATTGGATCGGTAGAAAACGAAAAGTAAGAAGTATTATTAATTAGGAAAATGGTCGTCATGCAATGAGTTTTTTTCTTTCTTTTAATTCATCAAATTCAACAACATTTTCATTCTTAAGGCTTCCTACTCACGCGATAAACCTACCAACTTCATATACACTAATTGATGGTTTTTGTTTTATAGAAATCGAATTCATCTACAGTCAACGTGGCCATCCACTCATCGTTCTCGACAACTATTTGTATCGCAAAAATCGTGAAAAATATTGGCGATGTTTGAGATGTACAAAATACAAATGTAAAGCTCGTGTCATATTTCAGCCTGAAAATAATTCGGCTAAAGTTGTTGGCCGACATACCCATGAAGAGGAGACTGAAAAAATCGAATGGGGACGTGGCGTATTTTCGGCTCTCAAAACTCGTCAAAAAGAACATCCACGTAGAAATGTTTTCAAAATAAAAGAAGAAGAAGACGGTGGTTATGAGTAACAGCAAACTGAAATACAAAACAAACAAAAAAATAAACATTAAATGAGTAACAACATTGTCAACCAAATTGCATGGTGTTCTTTCTTCCATGCCTACAACTTTTTTTTTTGATTCTTAAAAAGAATTTTGGTTTATTGAATCTTTTTGTTTATTGAAGAAAATGTCTTCTGAAATTGTGTAAAAAGCTAATTTTCTAGTAAAATAAAGATAAAAAAATAAATAAATCTATGCAAAAAAGTTGGTTGTTTTTGTTTTTAATTTGCTTTTGTTTTTTTTTTTTTTTTTTAGATAAAATCAACCTGGCGCGACGATGACAAAAATGTGTGTTTATAGAATTTATTATTGTCATGAGTAGGCCAGGCGTTTTTCCTTAGCTTTCTTAACCACAGATCAGAGAAAAGAGATCGGAAGCTGATATACGTCTTACTCCAACTTCTGCAAAACTCAATTGTTTTAAATTATTTTTGTACGCTAATCAAATAGAGTGGCGCGACAGCCAAAGCCTAAGTGACTTACTCTCATCAACAATTCTCTAGGTGCGTGTGAAGAATTGAGGGGACCTACAATTAAACGCCGATTCCGAACGGTAAAGTTGAGAATCACTTTTTCATGATAGATTGATGCTCTTGGAAGTTTTGTCAGTTCTTCGCAAGAGGCAGTACTCGTGAAAGACGAAATAAAAACTTTATGGGCACGAGTAGGACTTGGACCAACGACGTTATGCTTAGCGGCCAACGCAACTTACCACTAAGCCATCGGCTACTACAACGCTAATCAATCCAACAAAAAACTGACCAGTGAAAAGGACAGAGAATCTGGATCCATAAGAAAACATTCAACATTCCCGGGTTCCGAGTTGACGTCAGAAATAAGCGGCAAGCCTCTGAATTTTGTATTGTGCTTTTGCATTTGCTTGTAGCAGGAGCATAATGCTAGAAATAAGCTATGGAAATCTTACTTAAGGTTTCAAACGCCGCTAAATTTTTCATGAACTTTTTTTCAAATTTCTTTTCCCATACCTGTACCTACCTAAGTATTGATCACATTACTGTTTTGAATAACTTACTTATGGTGGCGCTACAGTCCAGGTCGGACCTGGGTCTCACCCAACAAAGCTGAGTTGATAGCGGATCCCAGGTAGACAAAGTCCTTAACTACCTCGAAGTAAAATCTGTTGACGTTTGCTCGAAGACGTCGATGTTGGTAGTCCATAGCATTGACTTGGTCTTACCCTCGTTAACCGCTAGAGCCATCTTCCTGGCTTCCTCAAGTCTCAAGACTCACGAACGCTCCACTGACATCATGATGTGTTCTTCCAATTATGTCAATGTCGTCTGCGTTTCCTAGTAGCTGGACGGAATATTGACTTTGGACGTTAGAGTTTTGCACAATCTTTTCGAGTATGATATTGAAGAAATCGCATGACAACGCGTCGCTTTGTCTTAAACCTTTTTTGGCATCAAATGCGTCCGTTATGTTTTTCCCGACCATGATGGAACACCGTGAGTTGGACGAGTTTTTCTGGGATTCCAAAACTAGACATTGCTCTATATAATTGGTCTCTTTAAACGCTGTCATACGCGGCCTTGAAATCGATGAAAAGGTGGTAGGTATCAATTTGAAGTTCCTGGGTCTCCTTCAAGATCTGCCGTAGGGTGAATAGATTATGTGTTGAAGCTACAACAAATGAACTCCTCGAGACTGATTAAGAGAGTTTTAGACTATCTGATTCCAGACAAACTTAACTTTGTCAGAGTATGGTTTGATATTTCTAATTCTCTGGAGGAAACATTTGAATTAAATCTTGAAGCAAGGGACAGCCAGCTTTAAAACGAACCTTGTATCAGAGGGTATTACAGCAAACTGCAATTTGACCTAGGTCCACAAAATTATATTAATGACAGGAATTCTACAAAGATGATAGCTTTTATACTGTGTGCAAGAGGGGAAATGCTTCCTCTCAACTTCATTCTTCATAGACCAGACCTGCCTCTCGAGTGCGAAGTCTGCAACATGCACGCTAGAGAAAACGAGGCACACTTTATAGAATCTTGTCCAATTCTACAAGAAATTAGAAGAGATATCTTTGGAAAAAAAAAACAGCTAACATCAGTCGAAGTTATCCAAATTCTAAATAGCACAAAAAGCACTAAGCCATAGAAAAAGAATCTTAACGGATTACTTTTAATGTAACAACACAGCTCACAGTTTATACAATACTTCATCTAGTGACTAATTTTGGTAAATTTTTCATTGACAAATACAAACAACTGAGTAATGTTCCACGAACATATCAAGCATTATAATGCCATCTAACGGAACAGGTAAACCAAAATCAGCAAAAAACTATTTTCGATGACCGTGTAATCTCTCCATCAACGTCATTGGAAGCGACGATGCGTTGACGGAGTTTTATGACTACTTGTCATCGCAATGACCGTGTCCTAGCGTTGACGGGCAGAATTAAATATCGTGTCATCGTCTCAGTTTGACAGTAATTTGTAGCTATATAAAAAAAAGGCCTGGTTTTTTTATGTTAGTAGCTACTCATTTTTTTATTTGATTAAAAAAAAACAAAAAAAAAAAACAGGGGTCCTACTATGTAACTCGAGTCTAAAATAAAATTGTTCGAACTCGAAAAATTGGAACTATAACTACTTTCGTACCGACGAGAATCGAATAGTTCTAGTAGTGCCAACTATATTCTTATGAACTTTCGAATAATCGAGGAACTACGTAACTCGAAAGTAGAATTCAAAACAAGGCAAAATCGAAAACAATCACTCTACATCAAATGTGTTTGCGAGCAGACCGGTTTGTAAGTAAAAAGGTGTTACTTTATATATGAAATATTGTTCAATAGATACATAAAGCATCTTTTGAAAGGCATTACCTACTCTCTAGTAAATACTCCAAGGTTAAACCTTTTCTCCCTAACCTCCATCATAGATTTATCTCTAATCCGCCTTTGTTCAATGGGGACGGGTTGATTTTGATGGCGACCATGGCTGAGTTCGTAAATGTAAAACTTCCGCAGTACTGCCAGAATTGTGTTCGTAAATGTAAACAAACAGCATTATTTCTGCATGAGCATGGCAACGTTTGTGTTCATAAAAGTATTACAACTGTCATAATGCGGTCAAGTCGGCATTTGTTTTTATTTTGTTGCTGAATTTGCAGGAAAATGGCAGGGAGCAAATGCGATATTTGTTGCTCAATAACTCCAGAAGTACTAAACAGATCTGGATGAAATTTAGCACACAGACAGATTATAGCTTAGAATCTCACATAGGTTACTTATTTAAGGTAAATATCTATGGTGCCCGTGGAAAATAATTGTTTTAAGTTTACAAAGGGCATATGTGATTGACATGATTTTCTGCATAGGTAGTGGTAGTTAAGGGGTCAGAAAATGACAAAGGCTACTATTTAACCCGTTTATCACGAGTAACACCGCGGGCATAGCTAGTTTTAGTTTGCTTTTGATAGTAATATTACTGAAGTGAAAGCATTTTAAGGTGCGATTGACCCTTTATTAAATCATTAGATAACAATGATTTAAAGTAACGAAAAGTCCAAGGGTTTTCCTCTTTCTTAACTTTTCAGTTTTCTTATTTCCGCAAGTTTTTGTACCATGTTTTCGAAAACGGTTTCTTCCACAACGCTGAGAACAATGCGTTTTAAAAATATTTTTGTTGAAAACCATTAAAAAAATGTTTTCTTTCACATTTTGTCAACGTTTGCTTTGTGAACTCATTTTAAATAAAGTATTATAACCGCATACATGCAGTTGTAATTGAGTTCATAAGTCTTTGAGCATACTTAAGGCAGGGCATGGGCAACAAAGCCTGCAATTACGAACTCAGCCCATATATTGTTTCTTTTGCTTTCTGTTACAATATTATTTTTTATTCAGGCCGTCCTTTCATTCTCGTACACTTTTCAACGTTTTGTGGTCAAATTCGAGACGACTCAGTGAACAACCAGTCAAATAAAGATGAGACCTTATTAATTTCTTATAAACAAGTCGGCGGTTTGGAGTTACCCGACACCGACAAATGGACAGGACAGATTGGCGGTGCCGCTAATCTACCACGTCAGGCGATGAACCCTCGATCGGCGGCTCCTTTACAGTCGAGATGTCCTAGCTGCTGTGGTTGTTCTAGTTCGTAAGTAGTTGTTAGGTAGAAAAGGTAGTTTTAGTTAGTTTAAAGTTTTATTTTTAAGGACCTAATTTTAAGAAGCACGCAAGCAAAAGGGAAGGCATGCAGAGTGGGATCGAGCGAGCACCCGGCTCTCGTACTATTGTGTTATTCAATTTTCAAATCGACCCAGCTTTAATGGAAAACACTTTATTTTAAGTTCATACAATTGTTTCCACAGTGTTAAAGAAGACACGCCCGACTTCTTTTGATGTTTTTAAAAGACTCCCCTTGTCGTGTCATTTAGGTTATCGCGAGCCCAAACATTACCAGTCGATAATCGTCGGCACGTTTAAAGAGTCAGCACAATTCAACTACTGTATGATTGCTCTTTGATTGACCCAAAACAATATCCGTAATATGTTATCGAATTGACAATCAAAGAATACAACACAATTGGAGTGTGCTGAGTTCAACGCACGACGATTTCCTCTGGTAGAGAGATACAACACAGCAAATATTTTTTTATTTTTTTGGAATATCTTGTCAAAAAATTCGAGTCTCGTTCGGAAATCGAAAATTTTCTAGCAAGTAGCTTGATAGTATTGCCATTCTATTCTACTTTCATACGTAGTACGATTTGAGAAACGGAAATGAGCTTCGAATAGAATCAAAAATGGAATCGAGTTACATAGTAGGTCTCCAGGGCATAGCTTTGTTGACATTTTAAAGCTACGGGTAAGTTTTTTTATTTTTATTTTAAAATAATGTCCCTTTCTTTTAATAAAAATTTTATCAGATCATGATGGAAGAAATAGACGATGCTACTCCAAAACAGGAGTCACTTGCCCAAAAAAAAAAAAAAAAACGCAACGGAAAAGGAAAATTGCATACGCCTGGGCCAAAAAATACGAAATATCAGCTTTGATTTCAGCTGTCCAAAAGCGACCAACGCTTTAGGATGGAGGATGCACTTAGGCCCGATGCACACACGCGATTTTTTGTCGCGGTGATTCGCTTTTGCAACATAGCTACTCAACTCACAATCAAATGGAGTGTTGCACACACACTTGCGATAAATAATGTCGCAAAAGTTTCTGCGTTATCGTAGCGATGTCGCAGCGACAAAAAATGGCATCTGTCTCTTGTAGTACATTGTTTTCTATTGTGCATTGGAAAATAGTAAAAAAAAATGTTCAGGATTTGGTCTCATATTTTGAAACGATGAATAAAATAGTCCTTTCGTTAGCCGATGGGCATTGACTTAAGTGACGTCGTTTCTTTTTAATAAGAATATAACTTTTATGTACGAGGTACGCGATAATAATTATTTTCTTCCTGTAAACCTCCACTGTTGAAAGACATTAAAAATGCGGTAACATGACGCAAGTGTGCACTGCATACTTGCGATATCGCTGCGATATGCATGGCTTGCGCACATGCGGAGGAAATTTCGATATAAAGTTGGTTCCTCAGCGCGCAATTCGCGTAATAATTTTACACAGAAACCATCTTTCTCTCGGAGCTTCAACCAATTTTTTGTCAACAGAGAACACTTATTTTACGAAGGCCTTGCACTGTAGATGTCGTCCTCGTCAAAAACAGCTATGCGTCTCCATATTTCTTTTTGTCATTGTTGTTACTTTTATCTGAAAATGAATTGCATTTGCGATCATCACAGTTAAAGCTAGACATACACGCTGAACATGTTGGTGTGATTTGTTGGGGTTGGGCTGAAAATTATTCGTGTATGGGCATGTTTATTTATTTTTTTTTATGGGCATGTTGGCCAACAAATCCACGGTTTATGAAATATTTTGTAAACCGTGAACTTACGGCCAACATGTTGGCTGTGTATGGGCAAGTTTACAACAAATTTTGAAATTTATCAACATGTTCGTCGTGTATGGCGTTGTGTGACAACAATTCGTCATTTGTGTAGTTTTTTTCACTGCGTTAACTTGTCGCCAGGCAAACAATTAGACATGCTACTGCATCATCCGCACTTTTATCGCACATCTTGCGAACATGTTGGTCCGTGTATGGCGATGGCGAAGCGCTGCCCAAAGTCCAACAAATCACACCAACATGTTTGCCGTGTATGCCTAGCTTTACACTGATAAGTACATTGAATAAGAAGTACAGGAAACGGTGTTAGCTACATGTACAGTGTTCGTGAGTGAAGCAACAAAAATGTCTGATGATGTCCATTTTTAGGGTATGTGCTGTAAATTTTTGGGGTATGTGCTGTCAAACTTTGATTGTGTTGTCAGTTGAGTTCAGGGGCAGGGGTGTATTATTTCTGTTCGTGATGGTAAGACGCTGCAATTCGTTGAGTTCCCGTAGTGTGCACGGTTGTTTTGAATAGTTCTTCCATCGTGTTTCGAAACGTTTTTATTTGTCGGTTGTATTACAATAGGCGTAATAAACGTGATGAATTACGGATGAAAAATCAAGAAAATGTACTGGAAAATAAAAAAAATAATCATTAAAAACCGTGCAGTGCACCTTTAGTGTTAAAACACCATGCTTCCTAAAAAAAGAATTGAGATTGAAAAAAAAAAGTTGAAGCAAAATCGATGAAATCTTGATTTAATCAATTTTCGCTTGGCGCCCCTGAGATTAACCATTCAACTGCAGACCAGCCCTGTTGTAATGCGTTTCTGTTTGTGAAACTCACACTACTTAGAAAAATGCTTCAATTTTTGTTCATAAGACCCCTTCCTGTACTTCTTATTCAATGGATAAGTAAAAGTCACGTTGACATGCCTGTGGGTCAGCTTAATTTGGGACAACATTGAGCCAATAGTGTCAACCGTTTGATAGTTAATGTTTTATGAATTGACACTGTAAACGTTGACGGTGAGATGACAGAGGAAATATG
>CAKKXW010000049.1:53989-89195 GCA_920937365.1 Sphaerophoria rueppellii | reverse complement strand
TTCAGCGCTGGTGTTGTTGTCTGAGTTGATAGCGGATCCCAGGTAGACAAAGTCCTTAAAGTTAAATCTGTCTATGTTGACGTTTGCACCAAGACGTCGATGTTGGTCGTCCTTTCTTGTCGACAGCATTAACTTGGTCTTACCCTCGTTAACCGCTAGAGCCATCTTCCTGGCTTCCGTCTCAAGACTCACGAACGCTCCACTGACATCATGATGTGTTCTTCCAATTATGTCAATGTCGTCTGCGTTTCCTAGTAGCTGGACGGAATATTGACTTTGGACGTTAGAGTTTTGCACAAACTTTTCGAGTATGATATTGAAGAAATCGCATGACAACGCATCGCTTTGTCTTAAACCTTCGTCCGTTATGTTTTTCTCGACCATGATGGAACACCGTGAGTTGGACGAGTTTTTCTGGGATTCCAAAACTAGACATTGCTCTATATAATTGGTCTCTTTAGACGCTGTCATACGCGGCCTTGAAATCGATGAAAAGGTGGTAGGTATCAATTTGAAGTTCCTGGGTCTCCTTCAAGATCTGCCGTAGGGTGAATAGATTATGTGTTGAAGCTACAACAAATGAACTCCTCGAGACTGATTAAGAGAGTTTTAGACTATCTGATTCCAGACAAGCTTAAATTTGTCGGAGTAGGTTTGATATTTCTAATTCTCTGGAGGAAACATTTGAATTAAATCTTGAAGCAAGGGTCAGCCAGCTTTAAAACGAACCTTGTATCAGAGGGTATTACAGCAAACTGCAATTTGACCTAGGTCCACAAAATTATTTTAATGACAGGAATTCTACGAAGATGATAGCTTTTATACTGTGTGCAAGAGGGGAAACGCTTCCTCTCAACTTCATTCTTCATAGACCAGACCTGCCTCTCGAGTGCGAAGTCTGCAACATGCACGCTAGAGAAAACGAGGCACACTTTATAAAATCTTGTCCAATTCTACAAGAAATTAGAAGAGATATCTTTGGAAAAAAAAACAGCTAACATCAGTCGAAGTTATCCAAATTCTTAATAGCACAAAAAGCACTAAGTCATAGTAAAAGAATCTTAACGGATTGCTTTTAATGTAACAACACAGCTCACAGTTTATACAATACTTCATCTAATGACTAATTTTGGTAAATTTTTCATTGACAAACAAACAACTCAGTAATGTTCGTGGAACAACAAGTTCAACAAGCATTATAATGCCATCTAACAGGAACAGGTAAACCAAAATTAGCAAAAACTATTTTCGATGACCGTGTAATCTCTCCATCAACGTCATTAGGACGCGACGACGCGTTGAGGGAGTTTTATGACTACTTGTCATCGCAATGACCGTGTCCTAGCGTTGACGGGCAGAATTAATATCGTGTCATGATCTCAGTTTGACAGTAATTTGTAGCTATATAAAAAAAGGCCTGTTTTTTTTTATGTTAGTAGCTACTCATTTTTTTATTTGATTCAACAAAAAAAAAAAAAAAAAAAAAACAGGGGCCCTACTATGTAACTCGAGTCTACAATAAAATTGCTCGAACTCGAAAAATTGGAACTATAACTACTTTCGTACCGACGAGAATCGAATAATTCTAGTAGTGCCAACAATTTTCTTATGAACTATCGAATAATCGAGGAACTACGTAACTCGAAAGTAGAATTCAAAACAAGGCAAAATCGAGCAGACCGGTTTGTTTCTAATAATGTAAGTAAAAAGGTGTTTTAACACTTTATAGATGAAATATTGTTCAATAGATACATAAAGCATCTTTTGAAAGACATTACCTACTCTCTAGTAAATACTCCAACGTTAAACCTTTTCTCCCTAACCTCCATTAGATTTATCTCTAATCCGCCTTTGTTCAATGGGGACGGGTTGATTTTGATGGCTCGTGGCGACCATATATTGTTTCATTTGCTTTCTGTTACAATATTATTCTTTATTCAGTCACTCAGGACTACAAATCATGATGGCAAGTTACAACGTCGAGCAATACGTGCAAATGATAATTCTTTATTATCAAAATGGGTGTTCTCTTAAAGCAACTATGCACACGCTGCGCCCTTTTTATGAGGTACATGGTCGTCCTTTTATTCAAGTACACTTTTCAACGTTTTGTGGTCAAATTCGAGACGACTCAGTGAACAACCAGTCAAATAAAGATGAGACCTTATTAATTTCTTATAAACAAGTCGGCGGTTTGGAGTTACCCTTTACAGTCGAGACGTCCTAGCTGCTGTGGTTGTTCTAGTTCGTAAGTAGTTGTTAGGTAGAATAGGTAGTTTTAGTTAGTTTAAAGTTTTATTTTTAAGGACCTAATTTTAAGAAGCACGCAAGCAAAAGGGAAGGCATGCAGAGTGGGATCGAGCGAGCAGCCGGCTCTCGTACTATTGTGTTATTCAATTTTCAAATCGACCCAGCTTTAATGAAAAACACTTTATTTTAAGTTCATACAATTGTTTCCACAGTGTTAAAGAAGACACGACCGACTTCTTTTGATGTTTTTAAAAGACTCCCCTTGTCGTGTCATTTAGGTTATCGCGAGCCCAAACATTACCAGTCGATAATCGTCGGCACGTTTAAAGAGTCCGCACAATTCAACTACTGTATGATTGCACTTTGATTGACCCAAAACAATATCCGTAATATGTTATCGAATTGACAATCAAAGAATACAACACGATTGGAGTGTGTTGAGTTCAACGCATGACGATTTCCTCTGGTAGTTATTGGAGGAGATACAACACACAGCAAATATTTTTTTTTGAATATTATGTCAAAAAAATCGAGCCTCGTTCGAAAATCGAAAATTTTCTAGCAAGTAGCTTGACATTATTGCCATTCTATTCTACTTTCATACGTAGTACGATTTAAGAAACGGAAATGAGTTTCGAATAGAATCAAAAATAGAATCGAGTTACATAGTAGGTCTCCAGGGCATAGCTTTGTTGACATTTTAAAGCTACGGGTAAGTTTTTTTATTTTTATTTTAAAATAATGGCCCTTTCTTTTGATAACAATTTTATCAGATCATGATGGAAGAAATAGACGATGCTACTCCAAAACAGGAGTCACTTGCCCAAAAAAAAAAAAAAAACGCAACGGAAAAGGAAAATTGCATACGCCTGGGCCAAAAAATACGAAATATCAGCGTTGATTTCAGCTGTCCAAAAGCGACCAACGCTTTAGGATGGAGGATGCACTTACACTTACGATAAATAATGTCGCAAAAGTTTCTGCGTTATCGTAGCGATGTCGCAGCGACAAAAAATCGCATCTGTCTCTTGTAGCACATTGTTTTCTATTGTGCAGTGCACAGGGCACACATGCGTTTGTTTACCACAAGTTTTTATCAAAATAGTTTCTTTTTATTTGATTTAGATTTTGATTTTTGGTGAAAACTTAACCGCCAACCCATCAAAAGATCTTACACTCATTCGAAAATAGTCAAACAAATGTTTAGGATTTGGTCTCATATTTTGAAACGATGAATAAAATAGTCCTTTTGTTAGCCGATGGTCATTAACGTAAGTGACGTCGTTTCTTTTGAATAAGAATATAACTTTTATGCACGAGGTACGCGAAAATAATTATTTTCTTCCTGTAAACCTCCACTGTTGAAAGACATTAAAAATGTGGTAACATGACGCGAGTGTGCACTGCTTAGTTGCGATATCGCTGCGATATGCATGGCATGCGCACATGCAGATGAAATTTCGATATAAAGTTGGTTCCTTAGCGCGCAATTCGCGTAATAATTTTATACAGAAACCATCTTTCTCTCGGAGCTTCAACCAATTTTTTGTCCACACAGAACGCTTATTTTACGAAGGCCTTGCACTGTAGATGTCGTCCTCGTCAAAAACAGCTATGTGTCTCCATATTTCTTTTTGTCATTGTTGTTACTTTTATTTGAAAATTAATTGCATTTGCGATCATCACAGTTAAAGCTAGGCATACACGCTGAACATGTTGGTGTGATTTGTTGGGGTTGGGCTGAAAATTATTCGTGTATGGGCATGTTGGCCAACAAATCCACGGTTTATGAAATATTTTGTAAACCGTGAACTTACGGCCAACATGTTGGCTGTGTATGGGCAAGTTTACAACAAATTTTGAAATTTATCAACATGTTCGTCGTGTATGGCGTTGTGTGACAACAATTCGTCATTGTATTTTTTTTCATTGCGTTAACTTGTCGCCAGGCAAACAATTAGACATGCTACTGCATCATCCGCACTTTTATCGCACATCTTGCGGACATGTTGGTCCGTGTATGGCGAAGCGCTGCCCAAAGCCCAACAAATCAAACCAACATGTTCGCCGTGTATTCCTAGCTTTACACTGATAAGTACATTGAATAAGAAGTACAGGAAGCGGTGTTAGCTACACGTACAGTGTTCGTGAGTGAAGCAACAAAAATGTCTGATGATGTCCAGTTTTAGGGTATGTGCTGTCAATTTTTGGGGTATGTGCTGTCAAACTTTGACTGTGTTGTCAGTCGAGTTCAGGGGTGTATTATTTCTGTTCGTGATGGTAAGGCGCTGCAATTCGTTGAGTTCCCGTAGTGTGCACGGTTGTTTTGAATAGTTCTTCCATCGTGTTTCGAAACGTTTTTATTTGTCGGTTGTATTACAATAGGCGTAATAAACGTGATGAATTACGGATGAAAAATCAAGAAAATGTACTGGAAAATAAAAAAAATTAATCATTAAAAACCGTGCAGTGCACCTTTAGTGTTAAAACACCATGCTTCCTAAAAAAAGAATTGAGATTGAAAAAAAAGTTGAAGCAAAATCGATGAAATCTTGATTCAATCAGTTTTCGCTTGGCGCCCCTGAGATTAACTATTCAACTGCAGACCAGCCCTGTTGTAATGCGTTTGTGTTTGTGAAACTAACACTACTTAGAAAAATGCTTCAATTTTTGTTAATAAGACCCCTTCCTGTACTTCTTATTCAATGGATAAGTAAAAGTCACGTTGACATGCCTGTGGGTCAGCTTAATTTGGGACAACATTGAGCCAATAGTGTCAACCGTTTGATAGTTAATGTTTTATGAATTGACACTGTAAACGTTGACGGTGAGATGACAGAGGAAATATGTATATTTTTATGACGCCAGAGAGTCAACGCGTTGACCGATGTCGTTGACCGTGTAATCATAGCTTTATAGACAAATAAATAAATCAATAAAAGTAATTTAATTCCAAAATATAATTTGCATTTAACTTTTAATTTCCTTAACCGAACAAATAAATCATCAGATCCAAATATTTAATTTTATATTTTTCAGCCCACCCGACTTCCGTATGGATTAATTCTGCCGAAATCGGTTACGTTCGCAACCAAAAGAACGGCTATAATCTACTCTTTGACGGCTACATGTACAAGAAAGAAGCCAGCTTCCGTTCGACCATCAATTGGATCTGCTCCGATGGAAATGGCAAACGCTTGTGTGAGAATAAATGTCTAGCTCGATGCATCACCAATTGGGAAGGTGGCATTAAACTTGGCAAACATCGGCACAATCATCCCCGAAAGTTTGATACCATGCCACCGAGTGTGATGAGTGCATATAAATTTGCAGAAAAGTTGAAGAAAACTAGATTTTAGAGGATCTTATGGCATTTTATCGATATCCATTTATGATGCTACAATCGAAGTTATTCCCCAAGTGCACAAATAAATTCATGCATTTTTATTGATTTGAACAACTATTAGCCATATTTAGAATTGAAGAATTTCCCAGACTAAGAACAATGTATCAGTGTGTTTGTATGACTATTCTAGGTATCTCATAAATGTAATACGAGAAACAGTGTACTCAATAAAGTATTTGAATCAGCAGTAAACTTTAACCATCGATTATATTATTTATACTCAGTTAACTACATAAGTGTGTTCGAAAGAGTGTGCCTTTCTCTCTAGTTACCTTTACTCAATACAATTTTCTCTAATTTCAGAAGTTTGTATCAAACGGATCAATGGACATGAATTTATTCTACTGAAAGGCGAAAAATTCCGAAAATCCCGTGCAATGTCTTTTCGAAGTTACTGGCATTGCATCGAAAAATACTGCCCTTCATTTGTCATTTTTAATCATTTGAAAGGTGGTTCCTTAACGATGTGTAAAAAGCATGACCATACTGATATGAGTACAAGGATTTTGTAGTCTTGATGACAGCAAAACAATTAAAAGTGTAAATAAATTTTAACAAATAAAACAAAGTTTTAAGATATATTTTTGTTCCTTATTAATAGCTTGTAAAACATGCAGTTAACGGATTGGTAAATCGGCAAAAAGTTGTAGGTTCGCTTGATTATTGTTTCTTAGTCTTTCTTTCCCATGTCGGCCGTCGTAATACTGAATCTACATAATGTTTGGTTTGAATGCTGATGGCAGAATGTATGAGCTGCAGGTTGTGATATGCTTTTTGTTTCCCAGCCGGGATTTCTCTCGCCAGTCTCGCGAAGGTCTATTGCAGAAAATACGAACCTCCAATGATAGGTCTTCTGAACCTAATTACTAATTCTTTATTGGAAACACTTCACAACTACAACTGGAATTAAAGGAAATAATTCAATTTTATCTTGATTCTTCTTAAATTTGGTAAAAATGAGTATTCTCTGCTGTCACTTCCGGTGCGCGTTCGGATTTAGTTAAAGCTGCCTCTGCCGAACATCCGTCCCGGTTACTTGCTGCCTCTACTGGCGGAAGGGCCTCCCCTGCTAGGCTTCTTGTTCCTGTTTCCGGAGAAGGTTTGGTAATTCTTATTCGTCCGGTTTATTTCCGGGGGATCGGCAGGTACGTTTACAGCCCCTGATGGCACTATACGGCAGGCAGTAGCTCTGGTCGATCAGCAGGCACAGCAGCACAGCAGATCAGCAGGGTTTTTTAAGGCTCCTGGTGGCACTACACGCTAGGCAATAGCTCTGGTAGATCCGGCAGGTTTATTTAAGGCCCCTGGTGGCACTCAAGACAAATTTCCTTCGATGTTTTAAGCCCCTTACCACTGGTGGGGAGAAGCTTTATCAACGGTCGGAATTCGGGACAATTTGCTTCGATATTAAAACCCCTCACCACTGGTGGGGGGAAACTTCAATTCAGAAATGGCGGTCGACGGCGGAAATTACCAAAAACACTCAAATCGAAACCCAAAGTTGAAATGCTAATAGTAGTGACGAAAAGTAGTAGTAGTGGTGGTTTTACTACGAAAGTATTGATCCGCATATGAACTTTACAACTAAAACCGAGTGTGAATTGTACGAATGCGAAAGCTAAACTTTCATGTGTTTCGGTTTAATTTCTTTTGTTATGTATCTGTATTGTTATCGACGATGAATGCAAACACGCCATGAGTTAATGAGTCATACGAGATGCATTGTCTGGTATGGATCCAAGGCCAAATAGTTTTGCCTGCTGTGATTTTTAAAGCGAGCGTGAATTATATGAATTCAAATAGCGAAACTGACCGTCTATTTAGTTATTGTTGGAAAAATCGAATTGCTGTATAAGAGCATGTCACACTTCGTTACAAGCTTTAACACTCTTCATATTCTATAGGTATTTGCTTATTCAGAGTAAAGCAGTTGTTTTTATTTATTTTTATAAAAAAGACTATAAAACAGCCACCAAACGGGGAAAAGATAATTTAAAAGTGTCAACAAGTAAGTAATCAACCCTTAAACGAAAAGTTATGCTTTGATTTTAAGATATACACTTACTAACTTACGGTAGCGCTACAGTCCAGGACGGACCAGGGTCTCACCCAAAAAACTTCTCCAGCCAGCTCGGTCCCTAGCTAGCTGGTCCTCTAGCACCTGTGTGCTCCACCTGAGTCGCGGTCTTCCTCTTCTGCGACGTCCTTCCGGGTTGGACTCATAGACCCTATGGTTGAATCTTCGTCTCCATTCTCCATTAATGCAGAATTAGGACCAAAAATTACTCGAAGAATTTTTCTCTCAAAGCAACCCAAAGCGTTTTCGTCGAATGTTGTCATGGCCCATGTCTAAAATTAGGACCGGGATGATAAGGGGTTCGTATTGTCACTTAAGTAGCTTGGGAGAGGACTTTACTACTCAATTACCTTCTAAGTCCAAAGAAGCAGCGATTGGCAAGAGTGATTCTTCGTTTGATTTCAGCGCTGATGTTGTTGTCTAAGTTGATAGCGGATCCTAGGTCGACAAAGTCCTTACCTACCCCGAAGTTAAATCTGTCTATGTTGACGTTTGCTCCAAGACGTCAATGTTGGTAGTCCTTTCTTGTTGACAGCATTAACTTGGTCTTGCCCTCGTTAACAGCTAGACCCATATTCCTGGCTTGCGTCTCAAGTATCATGAACGCTCCACTGACATCACGCTGTGTTCTTCCAATAATGTCAATGTCGTCTGCGTATCCTAGTAGCTAGACGGACTTTAAAAAGATTGTGCCTCTGGTTTTGACGTTGGAGATTTGCACAATCTCTTCAAGAATGATGTTGAAGAAATCGCATGACAGCGCATCGCCTTGTATAAAACCGTTTTTGACATCAAATGCGTCCGTAAGGTTTTTTCCGACCATGATGGAACAGCGTGAGTTTTCCATTGTATCTTACTTACCCGGATGAGTTTTTGTGGGATGCCAAAACTAGACATTGCTCTCTACAGTTGGTCTCTACAGAGGCTGTCATACGCTTGATATCGATGAAGAGGAAACCGATTTGAAGTTCCTGAGTCTTCTTCAAGATCTGCCGTAGTGTGAATATTTGATCGACGGTGGACTTTCCGGGTCTGAAGCCACACTGATAAGGACATATGAGGTTGTTGACGACGGGCTTCAACGTTTACAGCACGGCAGACAAGATCTTGTATATCTTGCGATGTTAAAGAGACTTATACCTCTGTAGCTGGTGCAGTTCAGGGGATCTCCTTTCTTTAGGATCGTGCATATACGATGCTAAGGTTCCATTCGTCGGGCATGCTATCCTCCAACCAAATTTTGTAGATGAGCTGGATCATTCTCCTAACCGTCTGCTCCAGCGGCTTTGTTAAGTAAAGATATCGCTATCTTCACTTCGTCATTGTCGGGTGGGTGGAGTTGTTGGCCTTCTGCACCCAAATTAAATGGTTCTGTATTGCTGACGGAGTTTTGCTCGTCATCGCCATTATACAGCTTGGAAAAGTGGTCTTTCCATATTCTCAGCACTGACTCCACTACAGGCTTCGATTCGGGGTGTACAAGCCCTGGAGTTTGGTATAACCTTTTTGTAAAACTTTCTAACTACGCCTCAAACCTCCTATAATTTGATTTAATGGCGGCATAATGTTCCTGTCCTACCGCTCCGAAACGAGACTGACACTTATACAGGAGAAAAATACAAATTTCAAAGTAAATTTCGTGGTTGTGTGTTGTAGGATCTGGGGGCATATGCTGTATTTTGCCCTACAAACCAAGTGCTTACTTTACCTCCAAGTGGTAACCACCGGGTACTGGTTATGTCACTAGATATAACTTGAGGAACTTGTTTGCGCATTTGCAAGGGGCTAACAACTCCTACACAGTGAAAACCTATGAAGTAATGAGAGAGATAGGTTAGGTTAGGTTATGAGGGGTGTGCACGGCGTGAACTGTTGCATACAGGGGGCCTACTGGTCCATTGTGATCCCCTTTAAAAATAAAAGTTAGCATCGATGCTATTCAAAGTTGTCGATTAACGAAGACCGGCTCGTTAACGAACCAGCCTGTGTTATCTATAAATTTCCTCATGTTTGTCATTGGTAGATCATCCAGTTCCCCAACAAACCTGTTCCCAAAATGACGGAGTCGGTTAGTTTGGAGGTTGGGACAGTCACAGAGCAGGTGTTTAATGGTTTCTATTTCCTCCTCATCCTGACAACTCCTACATAAATCGGGTGCAAAAGCCCCTATCTTGTTGGCCATTGTGCCAATGGCGCAATGACCCGTTAGTACACCTATCAGGATTTTAATGTTCCTTTTACTCAGCGATAAAATATACCGAGTTTTCTTTCATTAATGTTAGGCCATAAACTTCTAGAGATAACGCAATCGTCCCTGGATTTCCAGGAGTTATTGATTATCTCTTTTGATTTAAGGTCTATCTTCCTCTTGAGTACCCCAATCGGGACGATAGTAGCCTCGGATAATGACCCCCCTCTTATGGCATCGATTAAAAAGGAGAAATGAGAAAAAGACCCTGCGAAGAAAGAAAAGAGCATCCGCAGTTTCTCAGCTTAAAGATCTAGAAGAGTCTCGGGCCATGAACAACACCCGGCAATTCATTAAAAGGTCGAAGCCATTAGCTTCTGGTTTCAGAACCGGGACACAGGCTCTTCGTTACAGTGAAGGAAACCTAGTCACCGAAGCACCGGGAATTGTAGATGTTTAGATGATTTAACGTAGCCAATTTGAACTAGAGCTTCCGTTTGGAGTCACATTACGTAACATTACGTTAATTTCCTTACGGTTGCTGAAGCGTCTTTGTGATTCAGCCTTAAGATTATTTAGGAATTCAACTTGAACAAAATTTGTTTCTTTTTTTTCCAAACTTTAGTTTTCTGGATTTGGAGCCATCGACTGCAGAATGAAAATCAATGTATTCCATCCGGCACCTCCTTCAGATTCCTTCTTACCGATCTAATGCTCATGCTGTTCCTCTGGCATACTCAGGATACACATATCGCCTTAATTGTGTGCAAAATACAAAATAAAACATAATGTTCAAAGACGACTTTAAAGTCTCGGAAGTGATAAGCTGCTATGGGAACTCGTTTGGATTAAGATTCAAAATTAATCACGGCGCTATCAAGCAGTTTAGAAATAAGTCGTAAAAAAAATAAAAAAAAAAGAATTTTTCAACAAAAACTTTGTGTTTCTCTCTAAATAAGTCGAACGAAGTAAAATATATTACGATCCAATGCTAACCAAAACTCTTCTCTACACTCTTTTGCAGGAAAATTCTGTTCACCAGCACCGATCGCTAATTGCGGCGGCCCTGTGTTCGTAGTCAGCAAATACGGAACCAAACAATTAATTCTTAAACAACACACTTTCAATCGTCATGTTAGCAGAGATGATGTGACCTACTGGCGTTGCAGTCAATTCGCTGTGCTCCGTTGTCGAGCTAGAATCAAGACCAAATTAGATATTCTGACTGTTCTAAATGGCGAACATAATCATGAAGTCATAACCAGAACCCGAAAATATGGTTCTTTGAAAATTAAACCCGAAACTCATTCGGCAATTTGAAAAATGTTGTAAATTTTGAACAAAAAACAAAGAAATTAATTAAAAAAAACAACTTTGCTTTTTGAAATTTAATATTTTTTAACTTTTGAATATGTTATAAACATTTAATCTTATATGCTTTTGAATAAAGATACGTAATCTTCGCCTGAATATTGACTTCTTTCCCGTTTATCTGTTTTTTAGGTTTTTATAAATCAAATCAAATAAAACTTCATTTAACCTTTTCTGTTTTAACACTTTGTTTAACTTTCATCTAGGTTCGGGGTATTTCTCATACGTAACCGGATTCCGTGGTAGTCGAAAGCTGAAGGTTGGCGATTATAGTTTCACCCGAAATAAATCGAGTGGACTCAAGACCTATTGGTCTTGCGCCCGAGCGGGTATACACAAGTGCAAGGCGCGAGTTGTAACAGTGGACGAAGAGACCCGACATGATGTCATTATCAAGTGTGGTTTTCATAATCATGCACCTTTTTAAATGAGCAAAAAAAAAAACCGTTTATCATTTTCTATAAACAAAAATTGTATATATTTATTAGAAATATATTATTTTCATAGCTAGCCGAATTGTATCGACGCTAAAATGAATAAATTTACTTGCATTTATAGAAATAAAAACAAACAATTAAATTATACGAAATATACAAGAGAAAACTCATTTTTTTATTTTTATTTAAAATTAATTTAGGTTTTTATATGAATTTAAGGTAAGATTAATATTTTAAAAAGTTGTATAAATTTTTTCTTGAGTTAATAATAAAACAAATTCATAAATTTCATAAATAAATTCATAAATTTCATAAATAAATTCATAAATTTAATAAATAATTTCATAGATTTTTAATAAAATTTTGAGGTTTACTTGAAATTTGTTCAACTTCGAGTCTTGTTTACAATGAATATGTACGCATTAACACTAACAGCAATTTTTCTTTTTTTTAGTTGTTCCAACAGAATCATTTGATCCGGAAGTTGTTGACGGCCGTATTATCAAGGAAAACCAAGTTTCATTCACACTGGGCCAGCGTGGTTGCACATTGCTTGTTTCGAACGGATATCACTACGTGAGAAACCGCCGAAGTGGCTTTAAAATCTATTGGATATGTGCCAAGAAGGTTTGCCGTTTCCGTTTGCTCTTATTTTCTCTATCACTAACACGTTTATTTTCTTGATTAATTTTCAGGGCAGTTTGAAATGCAATGCTCGAATCGTAACGAATATTATCAATGGAGTTCAAAAAATTGTCTTACAATCATTGAATCACAGCCATCCAGTGCATGTTGTTCGTAAGAAACGAAGCCAAGAAAAACCCAAACCGAGAATCACACCGAAGCCTCTACGTAAAATCACTGAAGCTAAAAGAATTCGCACTTCAAGCTCGGATAATAAATTATTTATTGATTATGATGGTTTTGAGTTTATTGGTTAATAAATGTTAAACAATTTATGCAAATGAGCATGACGACCAATAAAACAGTTTTATTGGCGTTCCATTCGATTTTAATGTTTTAACTAAAAAAATTCTAAATGTCCGAATAAGTATTTAATGTTTATTATTTCAAATGCTAATAAAATTTGTTTTCAAACAGTCGAAATTCACAACTTGTGGTAAAAACTAATATACAACAAGCGAGTATCGAAATTTTGTGTTGTTGATTTCATTTCAACTTCACTAAAGGGGTTCACATTCAACGACATGTTTATCAACTTCTGTCGTGTTTGCGGATTTGTCTAATGTGAACCCACCATAATGTTTTGGGTTGATCCTTATGACATTTCTTTGCGAACACACCCTGCACAAAACAGCTGTTTGACACCACTGTGATTTGACATTTCCAATTGTCTTTGTATTTTAGTAACCTCAAAAGGCCAGTTCCACCTAACAACATCACTTTGACCGATGCAAAATCATTTGTTGGAACATAATTCTCAGTTTTCATTGAGATTTTATGATTACCTTACAAATTGTTGTTGTACATATGTCAGTCACGTCAAGCTGAGTGAGAAATCGAATCCAAAATAATTTCATCTCAGATATCTCAAAAAAAAATCTCAGTTCTCAGCTGAGATTTTTTGTTGCACTTAAAAAATCTCTGAGATCTCAGTGAGATGTTGTAAGGTGGAACTGGCCTAGTGTTTATTTAATAGTATTTAATTATTTTAAACAGTTTCCGTTTATACAGTCTTTGTAGATCTGCACAAAAACTCTTAAGGGTGTAACGGAACCCTATGTTCGGCCCTCTCCAACCTATACCATCCTTACAACCTTAGCTCTACAAGCAACTAAGGCCGAACCAGACGGCTGGATGGAGAGGGTGTCCAGGCTACGGCTGCTCGGCATCCGTAGAAAATAGGTCCGTTACACTAAAAATCGTAAAAAGAAATTTCTTGGGCTAAAATTCGTAGCTTGGGAAATATGTTATTCTCTCGTGAGCGCTCTCTTTTACGAAAAATTACCAAATTTTTGAGTACGCGAACTGGATTCGGTAAAATTTCGTAATTTTTCGTAAAATTTGACTGTTTTAGGATGGTACGCGAACAGACCTTATTTCAACTGATGCTTCAGCTTGTGCCACGTTACGTTTATGCTACGGGGTTCTCAAAATATGCCAAATTTATTGTTGAGCAACAAAGCTGCTTTGTGATAGGATGTTTCTTTTCGGCAGTTTTTGTAAAAACTGTCAAAAATCGAGGAGTGGGGATGAAATTTTGTGATTCTCCCAAAAAGTAAAGGATTATTTGATAGCCTAAATATCCCAATGTACTTCTTATGGTTTGACAGAACTTATCTTAAATCGGCAGATAGGGAAAATATTTATCTCCTTCAAAAGTGACAGAACTTACAAAAATCGGGAGTAAAAGAACAGAAAAGTGTGAGAATTTGGGAGTTTTAGGCAGATCTATGTTGTTAGCTTATTTTATGCTCCTTTCGTTTTTGCAGGCCGAGGAAAGTGTACCACAAAAATACTTAAAGCCGTTTTATTGCATAATTTAAATTATAAAACTTCACAGCTCAAGAAAGTACAAACCGCTCTTTTGGTTAGGTTAAAAGTCCATAATAGCATCTAGTTGTTGTCTAGTTGACTACAGTCATCAACATATGTTTGTCTCAGTTTGGACTTATTTTCCTCTTTTTTCATAAAAATTATGAATTTCTTTTGGTTATAAGAAGGTTTTATGGACTTTTTACACAACCAAATGAGCTGTTAGTCCAGAAGAGACAGCGAACTTCTTACCTGTGATCGCTGGACACTACACAGCACTAGCAACTTAGATGGTTATGATATGACTCTACAAACATTAAGTGAAATAAGATTTTACATGTCTTACAAAAACAAACTTTACTGCGGATAAAAGGAGAAGTAGGTTCCGACTGGGGAAAGCAAACGTCATAATCATAATAATCGAGTCTTGAATTATTATAATTTTTTTTTGTTCTAATGTAAGCTACCCCTCAATGTTCGAAACATCAAACATCATCGATTCATGTTCGAAGAGTAAAACGTCATCGATCCTGTTTGACATTTGCGACAATGAGTTATTTTTTTCGAAATATAAATTAGTCTTATTCTTTCTTTTGTACCGACAAGAACCATTGTTAACATAAAACTTAGACTTTAATAAAATAAAACTAAAGAAAATTAGACTTTATTAGTATATATAAAATGTTGGTTGAAAACTCTTCATTAGGTTCGTTTTTGGCAAATCCAGAGTAATAGCTTGTTTTTACTTGCGACATATAAAATACTTATATGGCAAGTATTGAATTCGTTAGAAAAAAAAAATTGAGATGCGGATGAGATATGACATTACGATGATAGAGAAGTCGAAAAAAGTGGGTCCGACGATTCCATCTGTCTGTCTGTCGGGAAGTTTACAGGCATCTACAGCCTTAACTACTGGTCCGATTGACTTCAAATTTGAAAATTAGAGGTTTGCGCAAAAAGTCATATCCCAATTTTTTTATTTTTGTTTTAAGATCAAAATTTAGGGTAGCCACCATACGATTTTTTTGGCCAAAAACATAAACTTTCAATTTTCTCCAAAACGGTTCCTACGATTTTTTTTAAAACTTCCTCAAGTTTTATTTTTTTAAACAATCATGTATTTTATGTAAAAAAAAAAAAAAAAATGTGTATTGCTCCAAAACTGTACCTCCCATAGAACCGTTTTTTTGTTATTAGATTTTCTCGAAAATTGAAAGTCCAATCAGCGTAAGTTTTTTTCTGAAAGTATATATATATTGTTCAAATAATATTTTGTATTCAAAAAAATTTCAAATATTTTTTGGATTTGTAAAAAATATTTTTAACTTTTTTTTTCAAAATTCTGTATCTCAAAAACATGATTTTGAAAATTGCATACCCAAATTAATTTTACTGCATTTTTGAAAACTTTGATATATAAAAAATTAATTAAAAAAAAAAAAACGGCTCCGACGATTTTCAAAAAAAAAAATCAATAAATCAAAAATAATGTTTAAATTTGTTTGGCATTTAAATTTTTGGAATTAAATGTATTTTTTTAATAAATTCTAATTATTTTTATATAATCATAAATATTTAGTAGCATGCAGGAGCAAGTTCGTACGACCCAGTCGTGCACATTTTTTTTATTTGTCTGCAACCGGTACACAGAACTCTCCGATTTGAGATACCAAACAAATATGCAAATTCGTCAAGGAAATTGCAAACATGAGAACGGGACTTTGTCACGACTATAGGTATGTTCAGTGACACTGTTATGCACAGTTTGTACAAACAGAAAAATAAAGCTAGTAGGTTTTCATTGGGTTTGAGTTGAACAGTTTGGAACTGTTCTAAACAGGATCTTCTTGCCCACCTTTTTAGGTAGAAGAGAACAGATCAAATTTAACAAAAGTCATCTGTCAAAAAGCTATTGTAAATAGTTCTAGACTATTCTGACATTTCTCATGAAGCTGTGCTGAACAGTGCTGATTCTTTTCTTGTTGAACAAAGCGAGTAAAGTTTGGTATTGGAGATAGCCTATCAAACTCGTTTAAATGAACGAGTTGGATAGCTGTGAAAACAAGAGAACAAAAATTTCAATGGCTGTTCTGTCTGATAGGTGACTACCTATACCATAAATTGTTGGATAGCTTTGAATTTGTTATCCGGATAGCCTATCCAAGTAAAAGTGAACCCGTCCAATTTGTAGGGTGTAGCGAATAGCGTTTTAGTAGGATAGTCCTAAATATTTACTATATTAAATGTTCAATGTTTTTCTTTTCCAAATAGAAAACACTAAGAAGCAATTTGTGATGCTTAGACGAGGAACTATTATGAAAAAGATCACCAAACCCAGTGGTATTTTTGCAACGCCCTTATCCAAAAAAGTTGCGGTTTCGCCAATTGTTGTCAAAGGTAAGGTTGACATAATGTTGCGAGTTGTTCATAAAACTGATTTGTGTTCACCGTTTAAATTTTTCCTAGATTCAAACAAAATTGCATATTGTCGCTGTTCAGAAGTATTGAAAGCTATGCAAGTCAACCAAGAGACGAACGAAACTATGTTGCAGCGATTGACAGACGAAATTTTCGATTTGAGAAAGGAGCTTCGTGAAGAAAGGCCAATGACCGATCAATTAGCCTACACACATCCATCGATACTTCCACGAAGTCCCTTTGAAACAGTTGACGAATTTCTGGCTTTTAACCAAGAATTGCAAGATTCACCGGACAAATCCAATGAACTGGTTAAGTTTTCAATACTTTAGTTAGCTCATGAAAATTTACAATAAAAGTGTATTTTTGATTTTGAGCTTGCTGTACAGCTAATACATGGAACCTTTAATAATTAACTGTTTTTCTTTTTTAGAAAATGGCGTTTATGTTTTGTGGGCGTGATAAAGACCCAAAGAAATTTATAAAAACAAGTTTGACACGGATTATTCACGACAAAGTGGCAGTTGAGTTTTCGTGGAGGGGTACGCAGTCTAAAAGATGCGCAAAAACTCTGCCAACATTAGCTGTCATAAAAGGTATTGATGGTTGACAGCAAAAATTAATTGATGATAATTTTGAAACATTCTTTTTTCTATTTTGAATAGATGCATTCCAATCCTGCCACGACCAAACGGAGGAGTTTTTCGACCAAACGGCTATGAGGCACTTTCAATATGCGAATGACCGTTTAGGTTCAAAGAAAAGACCGTAAAATCATATTTCTTCTACTTTTTGTACCAAGTTTCAAATGCAAAATGAAATGAAACCTTTTTTTTCTATTTTTTTTTTTAAAGAAAATTATGTATTTTGAGTTAAATGAATTAAAAATTTGTGTTCCTCTATAAGCATTCAAAATAAAAACTATTGATGAAAATAAATTGAATTGAAATTTTGATTCATGATTTTAAGCCAAAACTAGAAATGGTAGACTACATTTTACAAAAAAACTTTTTTATTGTATTTGTGTGCCTTTCATGTCATTAAAAGGATTTAGAATTTTAATTTTATGTGGTTCAAGTTTTCCGTAAATAAGCACATCATTCACTACTGTTTTCTTTATCGAAGCCCAAATTTGGACAGAGCTTGAACTTCTCGCGAATTTGATATTCTGTCCGACTACATTCAAAGAATTGTTTCCCTGCATCCTCACAATGAAATCGTTATTACGGGCGATTTCAATGTACACAATTCTTCGTGGCTTCTTCATTCGGACCAGACAACACCTAAAGAAATGTGTGCTGAAATCTCACTCGCACGTACGTTGATGGTCAAGTGGAAAATACTCTAGAATTGTTCCCTACGTCTGATCCTGATACAATATTATCAGTGTATTAACGCCTCTAGGCAGATCAGACCATAGTATTATATCTGCAAATTTCTCGTGTCAAGCTCATCCAGTTAGAGAAAGAGCTCCGAAGAGAACCGAATGGTAATACGAGAAAGCCAACTGGGACGGTCTCAATAACTTCTTCCGGATCTTAAACTGGTCACTATGCTTCCTCGATAGTAGCCGCGTTTTATTATCCTCACTAACCCATATGGGTTACCTCGTGATCTGGGTTATGAAGGGTTAAGTTCAAGCTATGTTTTTATCCGAGACGCAACCCTGATAAATTTTATTTTGCTTTTCCACAAACAACTTGTTTTTATTAATTCTAATTGAATTGACTCTTATCCTCTGGCTTCATAAAACTGTTGCTAAGAGTGGAATACGTGTTATTTTTTAATAATTAGGCTGATATTAATAAATCTTTCTACAATAACTTCTTTTTTGTCTCACACTCGCCATCTATCCGCC
Organism: Sphaerophoria rueppellii; assembly: GCA_920937365.1. NCBI lineage: Eukaryota > Metazoa > Arthropoda > Insecta > Diptera > Syrphidae > Sphaerophoria > Sphaerophoria rueppellii. The sequence goes on along the minus strand of CAKKXW010000049.1, from coordinate 70,691 downwards.
ATAGTTAGAACACATTTTAGAGTTAAAAAATAAACCCCGATAGGCATCGGGGTTACAGGTTGTTGTTGCTTTGTGTGCAAAAAATTAACCCATATGGGTTAGTGAGAATAATAAAACGCAGCTAGTGACGTTGATTCCAGCGCAGATATGATAACTAATATGATTATGTTGGGAATGAAAACTTTTATCCCGAATAGGGTTAAAATTAAAAGCATCAAACCCATTTAAAAGTCATGGTTCGATGCAAGCTGTAAAGAGGTTATCAGGGAAAAAGTAGTAAAGTTCTGGTGTTTTAGAGCCAACCCAACTGACGAAAACCGGAACAAGTTTAAACCAGCCAGGAAGGCTGACTTAAAATTAAGGCAAAAAATACTGCAATGTCCCAAAGGCAGCAAAAATTTTTGGTCATTTGTAAAAAATATGAAGAATTCTTCTTCTTCCTCGGTCTCTACGCTCGTTGACAATGACACTCCAGTTGTTACCTCGCTCGCGAAAGCTAACCTTTTTGCTAGGCAGTTCGCCGCCAACTCTTCGCTGCCAGAAAGTGTCATGACTCCTCCAGTTCTTGAGCGCGTCAATGATTCCATGGGACAGATCTTCTTCCGCACTCGTGCTGTGCCGAGAGTCTTAAAGGATCTCAACATACATATATCCGCTGTTCCGGATGGTATCCCCGCTATTGTTCTGAAGAGGTGTTCTTCCACGCTGGCAAAACCCGTGCGTAAGCTTTTCCATCTATTCTACTCTTATGGGCTCGTTCCGACCAGTTGAAAAACAGCATTTGTCCAGCCTATTCCATCTAATCTAATCCTCTAATCTAATTCTCCCTCCAATTATCGTCCAATTGCACTTACGTCCCTTCTTTCTAAGGTCATGGAAACGCTGATAAACTATCAGCTCAAGAAATATCTCGAAGACCGAACGCTTCTTAATGACCGGCAACACGGCATTCGCAGCAACAGGTCCACTGGTGATTTGATGGTCTATCTCACCGAACAGTGGAACAAATCTGTACATCGCTTTGGAGAAAGTAAGATTGTTGCACTTGATATTTCAAAGGCATTTGATAAAGTCTGGCATCTTGCTCTTTTATCGAAAATGCGTGCCTTCGGTATCAATGTATCCCTTCTTCGTTGGATTAGAAATTTTCTTTCGAACCGTTCAATACAAGTTGTGTTGGACGGATTCAAGTCTGAACCCACAATATAAATGCTGGTGTCCCTCAGGGCTCCGTTTTGTCTCCTCTTTCTCATTTTCATTAATGGTCTTTTTCTTGTCTGTTAATTTTTTATTCAATAAACTGTTTCGCTGACGATAGTACCCTAAGCTTTTCATATTCGTTTCCAGACTCACATCCCTCCTCTTCGGATGTGGAAACACAACGGCAAATGTGATAAGCTCATTAAACTCTGACTTAAACAGCATTGTACAATGGGGAAATAAAAACCGTGTAGAGTTTAATGCTTCGAAAACTCACTGCTGTCATGTATCGTTGAAGCGAGATATACCCCCTTTCCCACTGTCCATGAGTGGCACTTGCATCAATAAGATCGAAAACCTCGAGATTCTCGGTATGTGCTCGGTCCACAAGATGTGGTCAGTGATGCCAAATTGCCGCAAGATGTTTGGGTTTCTTAAGACGGTGCAAGAAAAAACATATATCCGTCCAAAGTTTGAGTACAATTCCCACCTTTGGGCTGGTGCTCCAGCTACTTTCTTAAGCCTTTTGGATGGAATACAAAAAAGAGCTGTAAGAATGATTGGTGCGATAGAGAGATCACTGACGCATTCACTCCTTTATACCACCGTAGTAACGTAGCGTATCTCTCCTTGTTCCATCGTTACTTTTACGGTAATTGCTCTAGTGAAATAGCCAGTTCCATTCCCCCCCCTCAAACAATTCGCCCGTAATACTCGCGCTTCTAGGAATGCCAATCAGTGTACCCTCGAGCCCAACTTCGGGCGTACTCAAGTATAGAGAATCATTTTTTAGCCGTACTACGCGAATGTGGAACTCTGTTACACAATCTGTCTTTCCCAGTCATTACAATGTTCAAGAATTCAAGACCAACGAACACCGACACCTCGTTTCCTACCCCTTCCTTTCTTCCTAATGCACTCACTATGTATCTGCCATAAAAAGGGTATAAACATCCCTTGAGTGGGTGCAAATTATAAAAAAAAAAGAATTGTTTCAACTTACGTTCACAACAATGAAGATTAATACCTTCTTTCCAATAAATCATATTCGGCTCAGTTATATGATTCATAAAAGGTTCATTTATTGGGCTTTCAACTTAATATATAACTGCCTTATCCACAATAATTTTAATGATGGATTCTCCAAACATGAAAGAGTCCTCCATATTCATATTCGAAGTCATGTCACGTATTCACCTTCACCCTTATCTTGACATTCTCTTTCGTTCGAAATTTATTCGAGTTCGTATGATACGTCTTTTCACTTTCTAACAATTCGAAAGTTCATTTTAATTCGAAAATAAAGCAAACTTTGAATTCATTCTATAATGAATATCTTTCGTTCGAATGTGAAAATACATGAAATTCATTCGAATGAATAGATCTACTATCGAATGAGCTATTCATTCGAATCTCAGGTAGGTAGGTAGGTAGGTAGAAATGGCTGTCCTACTTACCCGTAGGACACAATTATCGCTGAGTGCGCCGTTTTGATACCATACCTCGTGAGCTTTAAAAATGGGTCATTGATGATGTATGTTCCGCACGTATAATCCTATATATAATGTTATATTATTCTTCTACCGTACGGCCTATTATCTCTTAGTGCCATTTAGTGAGGGAGGGACAAGGGGGGATGGGGGTGCTAAAGCCACTTTGTTTTATTGAGGTATGAGATCAAATCTTTGATGATTTGAATTCTGAGAGTTCCTCAATACCGTTGGAGAAATCTTTACCTAAGTAGAGTGCTCTTTTCCTAGCCAAGGCCGGACAATGGAAAAGAAAGTGTGGGACCGTGTATTTTTCGTCATGGTTCTGACATCTACGGCAGAAAGAGTTATGTGGTATACCCAATTTTGCCGCATACTCCCCTACAGGCCAATGCCCTGTGCAGGTAGCAACAATCCTGGCTATTTCATGCCTTGGTTTGGAAATTAAATTGATTAATTTTGGTTTGTTATAGGCGGGCCAAAATTTCTTAGATATAACGCAGCTCAATAAACTATTCAGCTTCTGATGTGTATTTGGTCAGGATATAGCCTTTCACAACTCCAAGAGGAGCATATACTTTCACTGCCAGTGAGTTGTGAAGGGCTGATCCTTGCCTGGCTAGCTCACCTGCCTTCTCATTTCCCTCATAGCCCGTATGGCCCGGTATACCGATTAGAGTGACGCTCATATCAAGTTCCTTGAGGGCCTCTCTGCATTGCTGGACCAGTTTTGAGGATGATAAAGCTGAATCAATGGCTTTAATAGCTGCCTGACTGTCTGTTCATTTTGGTTCTATCGGATTTCTTTAAGGGCTATACAAGCTTCCCTTATCGCTAACAATTCTGCCTGGCAAAATCAGGAAGTCTTTAGGATTTTTAAATCTTAAGAGATTCTTATCAGAAGACACCTGAACCAACACCGCATTACATCTTCGAACCATCCGTGAAGATAGTTGTGTCGAAGTCTTTCGTCACATCGCCTTCCTCCCGGTCGATTCTTGACGGGAGCAAGAATCTAAACTTCTTCGAGCAGTGCCCGTAGGATCTTGTTTTCCAGCAGACTATTTCTTTGAGTCTTAAGATACTGCAGCACACCTGATATTTAATAAAGAAGTCAATCGGAAGAAGGTCCAGGATGACGTTAAGTGCATCCGTTGGACAGGACTTGATTGCCCCTGATATCCCTACGCAAGCATTTCTCTGCATCTTTATAAGCTTGTTTACTATAAGCTTTGCTGAGAGCAGGCCACCAAACAATGAAACCTTAAACAAGTATTGGTCTTAAAACCGCTGTGTAGAAGGCGACACATGCCTTCCTCATCCTTCTTAAACTTCCAGTTTAATTTAGTATCTAGTATTACGCCCAGAAATTTAGCACTGGAAGACAATGATAGTGTTTGTCCGTTTAACCGACGCATAGTTAAAGGTGGTGCCTTGGTTTTGGTGGTGAAAAGCATCAACTCGGTTTTGTTACTGTTAGCACCTAGTCCACAGCTCGCAGCCCAGGTGCTTAGTTTCTTCGAAGCCATATTAATATTAGTGATATCACTGATCACTCTTGGAAATTTTCCTGAAACTAGAATGCCCAAATCATCGGCTTACGCAACCGCTTTCACTCCACTACTCTCGAGTTTCACAAGAATGCTGTTCCGACCAAAAGCCATAAAAGAGGAGACAGTACACCTCCTTGGGGTGTTCCGCTGCTGGCATATTTGGTACACATTGAATACCCTAACTTTGATTGAATCCTCCTATTACTAAGCATGGATATTATCCATCTTCTAATGTAGTCCTCAACACCGAAGTCTGCAAGTGATTCTGCGAAGGATTCAGTTAGGACATTGTTGAAAGCTTCTTCTACATCTAAGAAGGGAGCTAGGGTATATGCCTTGAAATGAATCGTTATTTCTATCGTTCTCACTACTTTATGGAGAGCAGTCTGTGAAGATCTACCCCTCATGTAGGCATGTTGCGAGTTAGATAGGGGGCAACTACTCAGAATACTCCTTATGTGAGATTCTACGATTCTTTCTAGGGTTTTAAGAAGAAAGGAAGTAAGGCTTATAGGTCGGTAATCTTTGGCAGATTCATGCCCTCTTTTACCAATTTTTGGTAAGAAAACCCACTCTTACCTGTCTCCAAGACAAAGGGACATGCCTTAGTAAGCGGCAACCTTTAAAGATACTCTCAAGCCGTGGTATTACTTGTTCAAGCTGATTCTACAGCGTTACAGTCAGTATTCCATCGGGGCCTGGAGATTTGTATGGCGAGTTTTAATAGCCCAGACTATCAGCCCTATCGAGGTATTTTTCGGAGCGGACAATTTTCCGCAACGCAAATATGGTCGGAGCTTAAATTTGTATTCGAGCTAATTGTCATCGGACAAAAATATGGCAACCAGCTTTAAACACAATTAAAAACAAACAATTCCGCAAACAATTTTCTGCGGATAAATCGGAAAACAAACTATCAAAAATGAATGAAAATAAAGCTAGTCATCGCACCACATTGTTACTCATCGTACTGCGTTACTTCATATCGGAAAAAATTTCGAATTGTAAGTCGGAAGAATACCTCGAAGCAAAATTTGTCCGAAACGTACGAAATCGGACAAAATTCCGCTCCGAAAAATACCTCGATAGGTCTGTATATTTCCCCTTGTTATAAGGGCGTTATATTGTCTACGGAGGTTGACACGTTGAAGGTCATATAAGATTCGGGATTCGGGTTCTTCGCAACCTGAAAAGTGTACAATCACTAGTAGCTCTAAAGTCTCCATTGGAGATGCTGTCCAGCTTCCATCTGGTTTTTTTTTAAGAAGGAGGGATTCGAATGTTCCTTCGATAGAACCCTGCTGAGCCTGGTAGAATATTTGATATCTTCGATAGATTGAGAGAACTCTTGACATCTTTGTTTTTTGGATTGGGCTAAAGAACGCTTACATAATCTCAAGCAGTCTTTGTAAGGCTGATAGCATTTATGCTTCGAATCTCAGAATAAGCGTGATTATTTCTGATGTAATCCGAATCATAAATGAAGTCTTACTTACTTATGGTGGCGCTACAGTCCAGGTCGGACCAGGGCCTAACCCAACAAACTTCTCCAGCCAGCTAGCTGTCTCCAGTTTCGCACGGCAAGTTGGTTCAGGTCATCTACCACCTGTGTGCTCCACCGGAGTCGCGGTCTTCCTCTTCTGCGACGTCCTTCCGGGTTGGATTCGAAGACTCTACAAGCCGGAGCATTTTTTTCCATTCGCTCAACATGACCCAACCATCTTAGTCGTTGGACCTTTACTTTTCTGGCTAGGTCAGTGTCGCTGTACAGCTCGTACAGTTTTTGGTTGAATCTTCGTCTCCATTCTCCATTAATGCAGACAGGACCAAAAATCACTCAAAGATTTTTTCTCTCAAAGCAGCGCGCATCGCCTTGTCTAAAACCTTTTTTGACATCAAAAACGTCCGTTAGGTTTTTTTCGACCATGATGGAACAGCGATAGTTTTCCATCGTCATCTTACACAGACAGACTAGTTTTTCTGGGAAGCCAAAACTAGACATTGCTCTATATAGTTGGTCTCTAAAGACGCTGTCATACGCGGCCTTGAAATCGATGAAAAGGTGGTAGGTATCGATTTGAAGTTCCTGTGTCTTCTCCAAGATCTGCCGTAGGGTGAATATTTGATCGATGATGATTCCATGGATCTGAGATGTGTTGAAAGCTGAAAAAGCATATAAATTTGCAATAATTTGAAAACTATGATTATTTGGTATTAAAAGTTCCTCTTTTCGCAGATATTTTCTGATGACTAGATGGAAGTTTAGAAAAAAAAAAAACCCGTAAGTTAGAAAGCAACTGTCTACACGGAGCGAAACTTCATTTGAAACCGCTTACAACGAAGTTAATACCAATATGATTATCGGCTTACATTTATCAAACAATCAAGCCTTTAAACAATTTAAATTTTTGTATTCCCTTTCACCTCAATAAATGTGCTTCTACTTTCCTAATCTCTTAAATCCTTCGTTTTAGAAATAGCAATTTTCGCTAAAGGTCAGCGTGGTAGCATATTACTTGTCTACGACGATTACAAATATGTTAAGAATCGTCGATCTACACATCGTACTTATTGGATTTGTGCAAAAAAGGTAATTTTCTAAGTCGAAAAAAAATCAAGACTAACAAAAAAATTATTTTTCAGGATACAAAGCAATGCAGAGCTCGTGTTGTCACCGCCAAGGATGATAGGGGTATTGATAAAATATTACACTCATCCTTCGAACATAATCATGAACGAGTACCGGATATCTATAAGTACACACTTCTTAAATCTACTCCGGAATTCTAAACATCGAATTTGGAGTGGGTGGGTGTCGCTGTCGAGTAGAGTGCCAGGAAATATTCGGTCATCAAGATATTTATTCCATTAGAATGGCTTAAGTATGAAATATTGAGACTTACTTATTGATATAAATGTTGTAAAATTTAAATTAAATAAAACACGTTATTAAATTTTATAAACAAAATTAATTTACTGCAGAAAAACTACCTCAAAGCAAGCAACATATCTTAAATGACATTCCAAAACCTGTCATTTCTGAACATTTCATTTGATACTACACTGTCGTTTCAATCAAGTTATTTTTTTCAAATCAACTTTCTTCGAGTACTGACGTGTAGTATTTTACTGCAGTTGCAATGAAGATGTACACTCGGGCGTATGCGTGTTTTTTTATGGATTTCTTTATGTTTTACTCTTTTTTTCTCCTATTTGTTTGTGATCCGTACGTTTTTTTTTATCAACTGTAATCTTGTTTTTTTTTTTTTTTTGCAACCTCATGTTTGGAGCTATTTTATTCCTTCGATAATGTGCCTCAAACACGATCCCCCAGGGACAAAATGAAGCGGATCCTTACGAGGTTTATTGGGCTTTTCAATCAGTGTTTTTTTTTCACATAATATGGCTACTTTAATTATTCTTATAAATAATTTGAAAATAGTCTTAAGTGGAAAACACAAAGCTGCTTTGCTGTTTGCGTTGAGTGACATAAAGTTCAAGCATAGGAATTGCTAACAACTTATCACAAAACAGCTTTGTTGCTCGACCTTTAATTTGACAAAGAACCCCGTAACATAAACGTAACGTAGCAAAAGCTGTAGCAAAAGTAGAAATGTTTTCTACTTTTCGATATGTATTTGCTCACCGACACGTTTTCTTGTTTGTACGTATGAGAATTTTATTTCAATTTTACTTCCTTTTTTGCTTCCGCTGTCGGTTTTGTTTTCTCTCCCGGTATCGTGAAAGCTAATGCCAAACATACACAATTCCGTAACGTATTATTCGATAACGGATGCCTTAATTAGGCCCCTGAATTTTTTTACTGATTGATGATCGTTTAAAGCGATCAGGGAATTTTTTCTAACTGAAATTCAGCCGAATAGTTTTCCATGACAGAAATCTGTTAACGACGAACACGCTCGTTTGCGTTATTCCCTAATCTCTATACGGCGAACATCATGTCATGTTGTTTTTTTAGGTGTGAGAATGTGTGAAATCGAAGCGCAAGTCACTGTGTTGTGTATAAGCCGTTAAGCCCGTAGACACTTTCATCCACTTTCTTAGCCCAACGAAACAGCGACTAGCAAGAGCTATTCTTCGTCGGATGTCGGCGCCGCTGGTGTTATTGCCCGTGTTAATTGCAAAGCCTAGGTATGCAAACTTTGCTACTATCCCGAAGTTATATGCGTATGTCGTGACGTCCTGCCAGAGCCGTCGATCGCTGTTGGGTGTCCTTCCTCGAAGTTCTTACCGTTAAACCCTCTAATGCCGCTTCTGTCTTAATTCTCACAAAGGTGTGATGTCAATGTCACTTCCCATTATACCAGTTGAACAGACTTCTGGAAGATAGTTATGCCTCTTTTTTTTTGTTATATAATTTGCACCCACTCAAATGATTTTTGTATACCCTTTTTATGCGAGAGACACAGTGAGTGCATTAGGAAGAAAGGAAGGGGTAGGAAAGGAGGTGTCGGTGTTCGTTGGTCTTGAATTCTTGAATATTGTAATGACTGGGAAAGACAGATTGTGTAACAGAGTTCCACATTCGCGTAGTACGGCTAAAAAATGATTCTCTATACTTGAGAGTACGCCCGAAGTTGGGCTCAAGGTATTATTGTTGAATTGTTTACGTCGAGGAATGCAACTGGATATTTCTCTAGAGCACTTACCGTAAAAGTAACGATAAAACAGAGAGAGACACGAAACTTTACGACGCACGGTGATCTAAAGGAGTAAATGAATCAGTGATGTCTCTATCACCGATCATTCTTACGGCTCTTCTTTGTAAACCATCCAAGAGTCTTAAGTATGTTACTGGAGCACCAGGCTAAAGATGGGAATTTTACTCAAGCTTTGGACGCGTATAATAAAGGTCTTATAGATAATAGCCAGATCAGATGAGAGAAAAATGTCTTGCACCGTCTTAAGAGGGTATATCTCGCATCAACGATACAAGACAGCATTGAGTTTTTGAAGCGTTAAGCTCTTCGTGGTTTTTAAATCCCCATTGTACAATGCTGTTTAAGTCGGAGTTTAATGAGCTTATAATATTTCGCCGTTACAGTTCCACATTCGAAGAGGAGGGATGTGAATCTGAAAACGAATATGAGAAGCTAATGGTACTATCGTCAGCGAAACAATTTATTGGATTAGAAGTAACAGACAAGAGATCATTAATTAAATGAGAAAGAGGGTCGGAGACAAAACGGAGCCCTGGGGCACACCAGCATTTATATTGTGGGTTTCAGACTTGAAATCGTCCAATACAACTTGTATTGAGCGATTCGAAAGAAAGTTTCTAATCCAACGAAGAACGGATTCGTCGATACCGAAAGCACGCTTTTTCGAGCAAGATGCCAGACTTTATCAAATGCCTTTGAAATATCAAGTGCAACAATCTTACTTTGTCCAAAACAATGTAAAGAGTTGTTCCACTGTTCGGTGAGATAAACCATCATATCACCAGTGGACGTGTTGCTGCGAAAGCCGTACGGCCAGTCATTAAGAAGCTTTCGGTCTTCGAGATATTTCTTGAGCTGATAGTTTATCAGCGTTTCCATGAACTTAGAAAGAAGGGACGTAAGTGCAATCGGACGATTATTGAAGGGAGAAGACGATTCGCCTTTTTTTGGATTGGCTGGACAAATACTGTTTTCCAACTGCTCGGAACGAGCCCAGAAGAGTAGGATAGATGGAAAAGCTTACGCAAGGGTTTTTGCCAGCGTGGAAGAACACCTTTTCAGAATAATAGCGGGGATACCATCCGGACCAGCGGATTTATGTACGTTTAGGTCTCTCGCCACAGCACGAGTGCAGAAGAAGATTTGTCCCATGGAATCATTGACGCGCTCAAGAACTGGGGGATGCATGACACTCTCTTGCAGCGAAGAGTTGGTGGCGAACTGCCTTTTATAAAGGTTAGCTTTCGCGAGCTAGCTAGAGTGTCATTGTCAACAAGCGTAGGGACCGAGGATGAAGACAAATTCTTCATTTTTTTTTTACAAATGACTGAAAATTCTTACTGCCTTTGGGACATAGGAGTATTTTTTGCCTTAATTTTTGGACACGTAAAAATTGTTCCATTTTCTGTCAACTAACAATGAGCTTGTTTATTACAAAATTATTAATTTTGTTAAGTGTAAAAATAATACTTCGTTACACGGACATGTTTCCACGTTGAATGATATATTTTCATCCGCAATTGACTCTTTCAATAATCATTGGAAGTCTACGCATTGGTCCACTTACTTGCCAACAAAAGAATACAGAAATTTCTACCAATTTCAGGTAAAAACTTGCTGAGGTATATTTTTACGTTTATTTTATTATCTCTTTTCAATTATTGTCGAGAAAAGGAAACAAATTATGTCAGTGGCTTTGCACAAAACGAAACCATTCACCTTCGAAGTTCATCATTTTTACTAACTTATTAATTTTTTCTTTTTGCCTTTTAGATCACTGCCTGTCAATGAAAGTGGCCCGATCGTTTCAACTACCGTCTGAAAGTTTTATTCGTTCCGTTGATGTGAGTTCAATGGCCCACACCAAAAGCATTATATCCGATAGAAAACCAAAGTTTCTCGATGCTCGTACCTTGGATAATTGGGGTCAAATCAAATACATAACCTCCCCACGTGGCAATAGGCTATTATGCTATGAAGGACATCGTTTTATCAAAAACAATATTTATGGAACGAATATCTATTGGAAATGTACAAAATGGCATAATCTTTGCAAGGCCAGAGCTATAACTAGTTCGGAAGTTCCCACCAAATGTGTTCTTAAAGGAGTCCATAATCACGAGATGTTAAAAAATGATTATAAAATTTGATTTATTAAAATGAAGACGAAGAAGCCAGCAATACTATTTTAATTGGCATCTATCGAGGAAATGTGTGTTCCGTTAAAGTACAAATACAGGCTAGACCATGCAGATCCTGAATAAAACTCAGTAAAATGGATAAAGTTCTGCAATTCTCGATAGGCGTCAATAGTTAAACGCAAAACTTATACTAATTTCATATAAATTTAAGTTGAATTTTTGTATATCTATTTAATTGCCGCAACTTAGCCATTAGATGTTAGTAAATAAACTGTACCTACCGATCAAAAATTATTATAAAATTAAAATTTGACCAAACTAAACGCTAACATATTTTCGTTGTCTTATTTATTCTTTTGTACGTCAAAAAGTGCAACAATGTTTCAACATCTTTCCTCACATTTGTTTTTGTAATTTTTGTCTAAATAAAATTTTATCTTTCAGGTTTTCGCATTGATTTCATCGACTCGAAAAAGAACGGAGGCAAACTGCTCGTTATCAATGGATTTCGATTTTTCCGGAATAAGAAACGCGGCTCCCGCCAATATTGGAAGTGCAGTAACTACTACAAAGAAAAGTGCCCGGCGATTGCTATTTACGATGAAACAACTTTGAATCTACGTCTTTGCCATCAACACCGACATACAACCAGCAACGACATCGAAATCAAGCCCCTAATTTCGCCCAGCAAGGACTATGTCAAGCAAGAAAGCTTGAGCGACTCTACTTAATGTCGATAAAAATATAGAAATTGTTTTGTTAAGAAATCAAGAAATGAAAAAAAAACAACGTACACACATACCGATAGAGTGAATTATAAAAATCTTATTTTTTAAAAAAAAAACGTACTAAAAACGGTTCAAAAGAGTAGACCCGCAAATACATTGTGTAAATATGAAGAACAAAAAATAGTTTTATTATTAAAAAAAAAAAAAACTGACAAATAAATCGAATTTTAAATTGTACACCGCCAATTGAGACTGATCTTATTTACAATAAATTCCCTTGTATATTTTTAGGTCGAGGACAGTACACGGGGACTGATCCGAAAATAAATTTTTCACTATCGAAACGCGGCGGCCAGCTGCTGTTCCTTGATGGATTGAAGTATTTTCGCAATAACGAGAACCGAACAAACTTATTTTGGCGATGTCATTGGTACTATCGTCGAATTCGATGTCCAGTCCTCATATGTATGAATAAATTCGATCCAAATGATTTTCGTCAAATACATCGACATTGTCACATTAAAACTGAAAAACGACAAGCCAGTAGTTCTTCCAACGCAACAAATAACAAAATTTCGAAGAAATAGTAGTGCTGCCCAGGGCTGCCTTCTGAGATATAATCACTACTTTTAAGATATAAAATCGTATTAACTCGATAATAAATGAATTTTCAGTTTCTTATTGTTACTAAATGTTTTTTTTTTGTTTTCAACATTGCAAAAAAATGTATTCTAAATAAATTTTCAAACAACGATTGAAAATTTGACTTTTCATCAAACTATTCTTTTTTTTAACCAAAGAACATGTAAGAATCCAAATAACCGTGAATATGAATTTTTGTGTTTTCACAGTTGTCTTGCCCAATGAAATCGTGCCAAATCCAAACGACATGCTCGTGTATTTCACCCAATCGCTGCGAGGACGACCTGCGATAATGGCCAACGGTGTTCGATTCCTTATGATGAGTGAGAATAAAAAGAAAATTCTATGGCGCTGCAGTTCGATGGCAACGAAAAAAATCAAATGTCCAGCTCGAATAACAATGCTCAAGGAACAACCACCGAAATTTATAGTGAACAAGGCTGATCATGTGCATGCTGAGTTGAAACGTAACAAATACGGTCTCAATAAAACAATGCATATTATGGCGCCGATCAAAACTGAATTGGATAGTAGTCCTATGGAGTTCGAGATAATCGATCAACAGCATTAACATATGAACTGGAGTTATAAGATTTGTGTACATATATTGTGCAAAATTGATAAGATTTTCTTTATCTATATATTTTGTAACTTTTTTTTTCTTTTTTTTAACCAAATCTGTGTACATAAATAAACAATTAAAACTATAGAATGGAAGGAATCTTCTGAAAAGAGCTTTTGAAAAAGATGGTTTCGAAAATAGTTTAATAACTTTATTGGCAGACATTGACACCGCTTTCGCTGCTCTTTTTAAAAGGATATTGTAACAAGCTATCAAACATTCACAGAATTTAAAACAAAATCTGCCAAACGATTGGTGACTTATGCCTAATCCAATGGTGGTGTAGGGTCAAAAGTCCACATTTCTGCCAAGATTCCATTTAAGTTCGCATATACCCAAACTCGCACCTAACCTTAATCCTGAGGCCATACTCTGTAATTCGTTTCGAAAGAAAATATTTTCGAAAACGAATATTTTGTACTCTCGATTTCTTAAGCGGATTAGAAATCTAGTACTTACGGAATGACAGATTCGCATTCGTATTTTTTGTACTTGGCAATACCTTTCCGAATGTCATTAGCGTTCGAAAACGGAATGCAATTCGAAGGTCATTTTAAAAGGACACAAAAGGAAAAATTGTGTTTTGTTGTGTGAAATACATAAAATGTAAGTAAGGAAATAATATTTTTATTCAAAATTTAAGCAAATACATTTTATTACAGGGAATCATCGGGCAAAAAAGGTGCATACAAAACAAAAGTAAATTAAAATTATGGTGGAATTCATGTGTGCCCATCCCGATTTGGCCAAGGTATGTTGGAACGCTTCGGTCGTCAGGAACACTTCCCACAATTTGTGGGACAGAGTATCGTCTTCTTTAAATGCGGAAGGTGCACCATACGAAACGGTGTCATTATCATTATGTTTACCTTCTATCACACATTTCAAAAATATTTGGTTTATCGGTTATTATTCTTCATTCAATCCGTTCTTCTCTATTTTCTTCATCCATCCATAAAGCAACTGATTCCATTTTATTAAGTTTTTATTGAAGTTTATTTTTTTTTCTTTAAAAATTACGAACTTTCTCGACTTTTTTGTAATTTGTTTAGATTTTTTTTTTCGTTTTTGATTTTTGCTTTGACAGATCTCATGAGAAATACTTCGAGACTCGGCAAATCTATTCTATAAATAGAAATAGTACTAGATGATTTTTTATTCGATTCGAACATTTTACAGAGTACGAATTCATATACGAGCAAAATTAAGATTCGAATAGGATTGACATTCGAAACGAATTGCATAGAAGGGCCCCTGCAGCGTTCCCCCATATACATACCCAACTTGCTAAAGAAAATAAATGGAGAATGGAGACGAAGTTTTAACCAAGAACTGTACGAGCTGTTCAGCGATGGTTGGGACATGTAGAGCGAATGGAAAACAATGCTCCGGCTCGCAGAGTCTTCGAATCCAACCAGTACACAGGTGGTAGAGGACCAACTTGGCGTGCTTAATTGGAGAGCTGGCTGGAGACGTTTGTTGGATGAGGCCCTGGACTGTAGCGCCACCATAAGTTAGTGAGTAAGCTGAAATATACCAATACTCAGCACCATGTTGAAAAACCTTGTCAGGCTGAGTAACTTTAAAAGGCTGAATGAGGAGGTCAGACTGAATAACATACGCTGACTATTGGCTGATCCACTGATCCGTGGAATTGCAGAAGTAAAAATACAGCAAAAACTAACGTGCAGAATTTAAAACTCGATAATAACATTCACACCCACTGAGGACACTAAACAATGTTCGGCTCTAAATGTATTAGAAATTACTGTCAATCAAGACAGTCGAGCAAGTAACATCCAGGAGTCAACATCAGCTGTACAGAAGGAAGAAAATTCACCAGAACAACAAACAGTCATCCGAAAGCCGTAGAGACCATCTGCCGAAGCCGTAGGACCAGCTGGAGCAATCCCAAAGACCAATCAGTACAAGCCGTACACCAGCAGACTAAAAACAATGAACAGGAAAGAACATAATCCCCGACGAGCCAAGTTTGAAGCGGTCCAGGAAAGGCGACCAACTCACGATAGCAAGGACAGTCTTAAAACATCTACAAAACCATATACTTGTAATCACAACGCAAGAAAAACAAAAACTTATTAAAAGTAATAATTGTACACAAATCATGTTTATAAAACCTTGGTCCATATTGGACATTAGGCTCGTGGACATTTGACCCTGGACAATATTACTCCTGTGTACAAAACAAGCGTTATACGCCATTTTCTGCCATAAGTCACTGTGCTTTATTTACTTTAGGTACTTCGTCATAGTTTGCATTACGATGCATCCGCTTCGAGTTTGATTCGAATGACATTTTCCCCTCCTTCATAATTTTACCCCAAAAAATAAATGAATTTTTGTTGCCGACTTTTTTGTACAGCTGTTCTTCTGACAGACAAAGCAAATAGTCAGCATATTTGAATTAGAGCTTCCGTTTGGATTCACATTACGTAAAATTACGTACGAAACGTGACATCATTGTGAAAACATGCATTGAACTTCTATAGCTGAACTCGTATAACTGAACGTCAGGAGAAACCAAGGCTAAAGCGTGTTTGTGTTTCAGCCATTATTCGTTTGATTTGGCTTTTGAACAGTTAACCAGTACCTGGGGCCCTCTTCTGTAATTTGTTTCGAAAGTCAATCCTATTCGAATCTGATTTTCGATTCGTTTATGAATTTGAATCGAACAAAAAATCATCTAGTACTATTTCTATTTATAGAATAGATTCGCCGAGTCTCGAAGTATTTCTCATGAGATCTGTCAAAGAAAAAATCAAAAAAAAAAAAATTAAAACAAATTGCAAATAAGACGAGAAAGTTCATGATTTTTAAAGAAAAATAATAAAATTCAATAAAAACTTAATATGGATTCGTTTGCTTTATGGATGGATGAAAAAAATAGAAAAGAACGGATTGAACGAAGAATAATACGCGATATTTTTGAAATGTATGATAGAAGGTAATCATAATTCATAATGACACCGTTTCACATTGGTGGTCCTTTCGCATTCAAAGAAGACGATAGTCTGTCCCACAAATTGTGGGAAGTGTTCCTGACGATCGAAGCGTTCCAACATACCTTGGCCAAATCGGGATGGGCACACATGAATTCCACCATAATTTCAATTTACTTTTGTTTTGTATGCACCTTTTTTGCCTAATGATTCCCTGTAATAAAATGTATTTGCTTAAATTTTCAATAAAATTATTATTTCCTTACTTACATTTTATGTATTTTACACAACACAACACAATTTTTCCTTTTGCGTCCTTTTAAAATGACCTTCGAATTGCAATCCCTTACCTTTCTTGGTGTAGAAACAAAATTTCCGTTTTCGAACGCTAATGACATTCGCAAGGCCGTAGCCAGGGGGGGGTTTAAGGGGTTCAAACCCCCCCGAAATTATTTCAAAATTCTTTTTATACTTTTCCGCATCAGTATGAAATTTGTACTCACTCTGTGCTACAGTGAAAAATAACTTTTGATGCGACCAAGCTTTTGCCTTTAAAACAAAGATGTGGTTCTTTCCATTCCCTAACGTTAAGCTTCCAGTAAAATTTTCCTGCGTTTTCCTTTTTAACACAACACAACACATTTTATGTATTTTACATTCATTCCTTTATTATTAAAATAACTT
>CAKKXW010000049.1:40187-53979 GCA_920937365.1 Sphaerophoria rueppellii | reverse complement strand
AAGAAAAAATCAAAAAAAAAAAAATTAAAACAAATTGCAAATAAGACGAGAAAGTTCATGATTTTTAAAGAAAAATAATAAAATTCAATAAAAACTTAATATGGATTCGTTTGCTTTATGGATGGATGAAAAAAATAGAAAAGAACGGATGGAACGAAGAATAATACGCGATATTTTTGAAATGTATGATAGAAGGTAATCATAATTCATAATGACACCGTTTCACATTGGTGGTCCTTTCGCATTTAAAGAAGACGATAGTCTGTCGCACAAATTGTGGGAAGTGTTCCTGACGACCGAAGCGTTCCAACATACCTTGGCCAAATCGGGATGGGCACACATGAATTCCACCATAATTTCAATTTACTTTTGTTTTGTATGCACCTTTTTTGCCTAATGATTCCCTGTAATAAAATGTATTTGTTTAAATTTTCAATAAAATTATTATTTCCTTACTTACATTTTATGTATTTTACACAACACAACACAATTTTTCCTTTTGTGTCCTTTTAAAATGACCTTCGAATTGCAATCCGTAACCTTTCTTGGTGTAGAAACAAAATTTCCGTTTTCGAACGCTAATGACATTCGGAAAGGTATTGCCAGGTACGAAAAATTAGAATGCGGATCTGTAATTCCCTAAGTACTAGATTTCTAATCCGCATTATGAATAAAGAGTACAAAGTATTCGTGTTCGAAAATATTTTCTTTCGAAACGGATTACAGAGTAGGGCCCCTGAGTCTAAGAATCAAATACCTATCTAGAAAGAGGGGAAAAAATGATCGTTTTTGACTTTTATTCCCTGAACATGATAGTATTGCTCACTCTATTTCTGGAACCATGCAAATAATTTTTGTTCAGAACAAAAGGAGGGCTGGACAAAAAATGTATATTTAAGACGTAAAAAAGGGTTTCGCATTGGAACCATTCACCGATCGTCTTTTGGTCAGACGTAACACGTAAGTTCTTTAAATGTACAATGAAAACTGACAAAAAATGTACATATTTTAAGTGAATTTTTAATAAAGACATACTTTCAATAGTAAAAAAAAAAAAACAACAACAAAAGTCTTTCAACTGCAATTTGCAAATTTAAATACAAAACTTCTTTGAATTCATATTCATCCAGCATCTTCTATTTTAGGTAATGTGGACAACGATATCGGCAATTTCGACGACGATGGAAACGGCGATGACGATGGAAGCATGTTGCGCTATGTACAAAGCCAAAAAGGCAAAACTCAATTGTACCACAATGGCTATTACTTCGTTAAAGAGAAGCTAATCCGGAATAAAATCTACTGGCGATGCACACAGTACACGACAATGCATAAATGTCATGCAAGAGTTCACACGTGCAATGACAAAGTTGTCCATAAAAGTCCTCACAATCATTCTGTTCAAGGATTGTCCCGCAACTCTGTCGGAAAAGTGCATTTTTTCAAGATCGATGCGTAAAAGTTTTATTTATGAAAAAAAAAAACGTTCAAATTAAAAATAAATATTTTAAGTTTTAAATGAAATCGTTTTGTCTTGTCCTTTTGCGAAGGAGACTGGCTAGTTCTTTTACCTTAGTCGTGATTTTTTCACTACTCAGTAGCCAGCACTTTCAATCATTGAAATGAGCAGCGCTGTTGGCGTTAAGAAGAATTATTTTGCTATGCAAATCTAATGATCTGAGCTTATCTGAGTTATGCACTCGCTTAGGTTGAAGTACTTGCTAATTTTGTGTAACCCGAGGCCCAACCCTCAGGTTCATTTTGCGACGTTGTATGTATCAATTGCCATATAAATTGAATTTTACAGACAAAGTGAGTTGGAGAGTTTTATTCGCACTTGATTACTGTGCTGGCTACTGAGTAGTGAAAAAAACAGGGCTTATGATAGAACATCAGGTCTAGTATTTTCGAAAGATATGTTTGATACACGCAATATGTGCAAATGCCTTTAAGTTTCGTTTTGACATTTTAGTATCTGAACAGCAACTAATCTACTTTTTTTTTGTTTGTTTTAATTGTTTTTATTTCAGATAAATGCGAAAACTACGCAGTTAAGTGTGTCTTTGGCTATACCAAGAAGAAAAATCGAAAACTTCTAGTTGGAAAATATGAGTTTGTAATTGATCGAATGTTGAAGCATACAACAAATTGGCGATGCACACAGTACAAAGGAGCGAAATGTAGAGCTCGGGCTACGAGTCGTCTTATTGATGGAATTGAGAAATATTGTCTGCGTTACGCTTATCATTCTCATTAATTAAAAAAAAAAAAAAAAAAAAAAAAAAAAAAATTAAAATATTGAGAAACAATGATAGTAAAAGAACATGTTCAAAGTGTGTAAATGATGGAAAGGTGTTTTTCGTCAAGAGGTAATTTTTATACTTTTATTCATGGTTCTACCAAAGTATCACAGATTTGTTTGGAAGAAAAGTAGTGTCCTTGGACAACCGATTTACGAATTAATAAAATTGTCTCAAACACGAAATACAGTTTTTTAAACCTTTTTAATTTTCAATAGCGAACTGCGATCATGCGCTTATGACGAGTTATACATCGAGATTCGAGTGTGACTTAATTGTAATGATTTGAATGAATACATGACAAATGAGAAGGATAGATAGATACATTAAGTGAATACAGGGATGTTAGGAAATAAGAAAAGGAAAAGAAATTAATACAGGGATGACTTACTTACTTACTTATGGTGTAGCAGTCCAGGTCGGACCAGGGCCTCACCCAACAAACTTCTCCAGCCAGTTCGGTCCCTAGCTAGCTGTCTCCAGTTTCACACGCCAAGTTGGTTCAGGTCCTCTACCACCTGTGTGCTCCACCTGAGTCGCGGTCTTCCTCTTCTGCGACGTCCTTCCGGGTTGAATTGAAAAACTTTGCACTATTATCCATTCACTCAACATGACCCAACCATGACCAAACATCACTCGAAAAATGTTTATCTCAAAGCAGCCCAAAGCGTTTTAATCAGATGTTGTCAAGGTCCATGTCTCTGCACCATACGTGAGGACCGGGAAGATGAGAGTTTTGTAGAGTGGACTTTACTTCCTTCTGCCTTCTAAGTCGAAAGAAGCAGCGATTGGCCAGAGTGACTCCTCGTTTGATTTCAACGCTGGGTGGTGTTGTTGTCTGAGTTGATAGCGGATCACAGTTAGACAAAGTCCTTTACTATCCCGAAGTTAAATCTGTCTTTGTTGACGTTTGCTCCAAGACGTCGATGTTGGTAGTCCTTTCTTGTTGACAGCATTAACTTGGTCTTGTCCTCGTGAACCGCTAGAGCCATCTTCCTGGCCTCCGTCTCAAGACTCACAAACGCTCTACTGACATCAATTATATCAATGTCGTCAGCGTATCCTAGTTAGGAGCATTTAATACTCCCTCAAATTCAAAGAATATAACCTAGAAGCTTTCCTAGATATTGAAGGAGCTTTCAACAACGTCAGCTACCAGGCGATCGCAACAGCAATAGATAAGCTGAAATTAGAGAAATCTCTCATAGACCTAATAAGTCTCACGCTTAAAAGCAGGACAATAACTTCCAGCAAGAGAAGTCATTTCACCTCTTTTATGGAACATAGTAGTAAACGACCTGCTAACTGCAATGGAAGCAGAGGGTTTCAAGGTAATTGCCTATGCCGACGACGTTGCAATATCTGTATCTGGGAAACATCCTCAAGTTCTCTCGGAACTCCTACAAAATGCCTTAAACAAGCTGACAAATTTGGCTTAACAGTGCGGCTTGGACGTCAATCCAAATAAAACTAAATTAGTACTCTTTACAAGAAGGTACAAAATTCCTCAGATTAACCCACCCACGATTAAAGGAATACCCTTAAGCTTTTCCGACCAAGCCAAATAATTAGGCATATATTGATGAAAGAGTAAAAAAGGCTACCGCAGCGCTTTTTACTTGTAAAAAGGCCATAGGATCAAAATGGGGCTCCTCCCCCAAAAATAACCCACTGGCTATACACTTCGGTAAAATCAGACCGATACCCATTTATGGAGTCTCATATAGTAGACCGCACTGGCAAGATGGTAAATCTAAATAAGCTCATCAAAGTCCAGGGGTCAGCAGGTATGTGCATCACAGGAGCACCTCGCTCACCACCAACATCAGCCCTGGAAGTGGTTTTAAACCTAACACCAAATGGTGGCAGCTAACTCATGCGTAACAATACTATTCATACTACTATCTTAGACGACTTCAGATCTATCCCAGAGCTTGGACTATATCACCCCAAAAATGGTATTCGAATACCAGTCTATCACATAGACTTCCCAATCAATGTAGTGTGTTCCAAGGTTCTAAGCAGATGTAATGGCGATCAAAGAGGCACTATCCTGGCTCAAAGAAAACGTTATATCTTGCAAGGATATACATATCTTCTGGGACAGCCAAGCCGCTCTCAAATCTCTCGCGTCTGTCTCCACAAACTCTCAAAAAGTCCACGACTGTCGATCATCTCTGAATAAGATGATGGAACAGTTTAACATTCACCTCATTTGGACGCCGGGCTACAGAGAAATCCCGGGAAATTGCAAAGCCGATGAGTTCGCCAAAAACGGAACACTTCTGCCTACTTTTAGACAAAGACATAACATAGGAGCACCACTTGCTACATGCAAATATCTTCTCAAACAATGTGCTCTAGAATCAACAAATGCTAGATGGTCACAGGATATCACCTGCCTAGCAACCAAACAAATATGGCCAAGCATAGACCTGAAACGGTCAAAAGGCTTGGTTTCCCTGAGCCGACAAAATATAAGCTCTACAATTGGAGTCATAACAGGACACTGCCTCATGGGTAGACATGCTTTGGGGCTAAGGGTCTACGCAAACAGCTTCTGTAGATGCTGCAAGGACGAAGAGGAAGAAGAAACAGTCCAACACCTTCTGTGTATGTCCGGCGCTCTCCAATAGAAGGAATAAATATCTCGGTAATCACTTCTTCGGTAACACCAGTGAACTGGCAACGATTGACACAAGATGTCTCTCTAACTTCATTGAAAGTACAAAATGGTTTGTTTAAGTTCATTACTCTCCCATGAGTATCACAATGGACCCTTGAGGTCTAAGTGAGTCAGTAACATCTAGATAGGCACTCCAACCTTACCTTACCTAAGTAGGATTCCCATATCTTCTTGTTTCTGGTCTATGAATCAGGCGATTCACGCAGACAAAGGTCTGCAGGCACGAAAGCCAAGATCGGGACGGGTCGAAAAAAAATTGTTAGATGTACACCGCCATCTGGAAAATCCTTGGTATACACATCACAACACTAGACTCTGTTGGTTTTCCGGTATGTGTTTGGCAGCCAAGATCAGATAAGTTGGGAAGAGTTTTTTAATGCTGGACCCTTCCCACGATATGAATTGATACATAACATTGATATCAGCAGGATCGTGAATTGGCATATTAAACTGCTAGGCTAGCATAAAACGAAAAAGGGTTCAGTACCAATGGTCTTTGCAAAGTCTGAGATTACGAAGATAAGCACGACAGTAATGCCTCCTTCCCTTGTCACTGTCCAGCACTCAAATCAATATTGCAGCCTTCCATCGTGATCGGTCCCTCGCAGCACTCTCCAGTTGCCGAAACCAAGCGCTCTGGCATCCGCAGTCACTTAGTCTTTGTACCGTAGGTTCGGTCTTCCTTGCCGTCTCGAACCTGGGGGATGAAAACACTTTCTTGGCTGGAGCGTTGTCATCCATTCGCTCGATGTGGCCGAGCCAGTGTAGTCGTCTTTTCTTGGCCTTCTGGACTACATCCACATCTTGGTACAGCTCGTACAGTTCTCAGTTGAACCTTCTTCTCCATTCGCCATCGTCTTATACGGCACCGAAAATCCTTCGAAGAATTTTTCTTTCGAAAGTGCCCAGTATCAATTCCCCTTCTTTACTTATCGTCCAGCACTCGGCGCCGTAGAGTAGGACTGGTAAAATCAAAAATTTGTATAGCAGACACTTTGTTTTTCGAGTGAGGAGTTTTGAACCCAGTTGTTTTGCCAAACCAAAGCAGCAGCGGTTCGCTAGGGTTATTCTTCTTCGGATCTCCACTAAAGTGTCGTTTGTGAGATTGATGTTTGTTCCATGGTAGGCGGACTCTTTAACTACCTCGAAATTGCTGCTACCAACAGTGACGTTTTGTCGTAGGCGGTGGACAGATGTTGCTTTGTTTGTTAATAGCATGTACTTTGTTTTGTCCTCATTCACTTTAAGACCAACTAGTTTCGCCTGTTCTTCAATCGCTGTGAAGGCCTCAAGCACAGCTCTCTTGGATCGACCGATGATGTCGATGAGCTGGGTGAATTTGTTGAAGATAGTGTTCTCCATGCTCACACTTGCCTTGTGCACTATCTGCTCCAGTAATATGTTGAAGAAGTCACATGACAGCGCATCTCCTCTCCTTGTCTAAATCCTGCGCATGTTTGAAACAGCTCGGATGAGCTGTTACCCATTTAAACACTGCACTGCATAGCGTTAAGCGTCATGCGGTACAGCTGGATCAGTTTGTTCGGGATCTCGAATTCAGACATCGCCATCATAAGCAGCTTCGAAGTCGATGAAAAGATGGAGGGTTTCGTCTTGAAATTCGTTGGTCTTTTCCATCATCTGTCTCAGTGTGAATATTTAGTCTATCGTTGTTCTGCCTGGCCTAAGGCCACACTGATACGTGCCGATTATTGTGTTGCAGAACGGTTTAAGACGCTTACACAGTACGTTGGATAGTATTTTGTATGCAACATTAAGTAGGGATATGCCACGGTAGTTTTTGCATGACATAGGATCGCCTTTTTTGTAGATGGGGCAAATGGAGCTCATCGACCAGTCAGTGGGCATGATTTCTTCTTCCCACACTTTGGTGATGACCTGGTGCATGCGGTTCATCAAAACACCTCCTCCATATTAAAAGAGTTCCGCAGGTATGCCATCCAACCCGGCGGACTTGTTATTTTTAAGCTTTTGGATGGCTCTTTCTATCTCCTCTGCGCTGGGGGCTGGGACTGAGTCTTTAGCTCGCTCGACATTTCGCCCATTCAGCAGCTGTTGGAAGTGGTGCTTGAAACCACCTACAATTCTACAATTCCCTGTGTTTCGGTGACTAGGTTTCCTTCACTGTTTCGAAGAGCCTGTGTCCCGGTTCTGAAACCAGAACCTAATTGCTTCGACCTTGTAAAAAAATGCCGGATGTTCTTCATGGCCCGAGACTCTTCTAGATCTTTGAGCTGAGAAACTGCGGTTGCTCTTTTCTTCCTTCGAAGAGTCTTTTTCTCATTTCTCCTTTTTGTTCGGTTCTCTTCTCTTGCTGCTCTTGTTTTCCGTTGCAGCATCTGCAAATGTGCATTTTCCATCCCTCTTTTCAATAACGCGCATTCATCATCATACTACGTGTTCTTTTTCAGGGGTGGCTGGTAACCTATGGTGGTATCGGCTTTATTTTTTATCATTTCGCGATATTGGTTCCACAAGGTGATATTTGGGAGGATGGTGGAGAGTGGTAGTACTATACAGAATACAGAATATTTGTATACAGTTTCTTTCTCAGTAGTCGTTCCGGTCTGCTATCTCCCACATGTCCAGTTCATACACCCAAAAATTTAACTAAGCTATTTAAACAAGCCAGGAAAGCCAGCAATGTCCATATTCGACGGACCAAATTTTTATATGACCAAAAACTAAGGCAAAAAATACTGCAATGTCCCAAAGGCAGTAATGATTTTTGGACTTTTGTGAAAAACATGAAGAATTCTTCTACTTTCTCGGTCCCAACGCTCGTTGATGATGATACTCCAGTCGTTAGCTCTCTCGCGAAAGCTAACCTTTTTGCTAGGCACTTCGCCGCCAACTCTTCGCTGCCTGAGAGTGTCATGACTCCGCCTGTTCTTGAGCGCGTCAATGATTCCATGGACAAATCTTCTTTCGCACTCGTGCTGTGGTGAGAGTCCTAAAAGATCTCAACATATACAAATCCGCTGGCCCGGATGACATCCCCGCTATTGTTCTGAAGAGGTGTTCTTCAACTCCGGCAAAACCCTTGTGTAAGCTTTCCCATCTATCCTATTCTTCTGGGCTCGTTCCGAGCAGTAGGAAAACAGCATTTGTCCAGCCAATCCCAAAAAAGGCGAATCTTCTTCTCCCTGCAATTATCGGCCGATTCTTTCTAAGGTCATGGAAACGCTGATAAGTTATCAGCTCAAGAAATATCTTGAAGAACGAAAGCTTCTTAATGACCGACAGTACGGCTTTCGCAGCAGCAGGTCCACTGGTGATTTGATGGCATATCTCACCGAACAATGGAACATCGTTTTGGAGAAAGTAAGATTGTTGCACTTGATATTTTAGAGGCATTTGATAGAGTTTGGAACCAGACTCTTTTATCGAAAAAGTGTACTTTCGGTATTGATGAGTCACTCCTTCGTTGGATTAGAAATTTTCTTTAGAAAGAAACCCACAAAATAAATTCTTGTGTCCCAGGGCTCCGTTTTGTTTTCTTATTCGTTCTAGACTCACATCCCTCCTCTTCGGATGTTTAACTGCAACGGAAAAATATGATAAGCTCATTAAACTCTGACTTAAGCAGCATTGTACAATGGGGAATTAAAAACCGTGTAGAGTTTATTGCTTCGAAAACTCAATGCTGTCTTGTATCGTTGAAGCGAGATATACCCCCCTTGCCACTGTCAATGAGTGACACTTGCATCGGTGAAACCGAACATCTTGATATTCTCGGTATGTGCATCTCCGACCACCTCTTATGGAATGATCACATATGCGATGTCGCCAAAAATGCCGCAAGATGTTTAGGTTTTTTAAGAAGATGCAGGAATTTTGTTTCCCCTTCTGATCTGGCTACCATCTATAAGACATATATACGTCCAAAGCTTGAGTACAACTCTCACGTTTGGGCTGGTGCTCCAGCAACGTATTTAAACCTTTTGGACAGCATCCAGAGGAGAGCATTTAAGATGATTGATTACCGTAACATCATTTACATTTACGTCACTTGAACACCGACGTAATGTCTCATGCCTCACCCTCTTCTATCGTTATTTCAACGGCATATCTTAAGATATTCAACCGTAATACCCGCGCCTCCAGGAATGCGCATAAGTTTACCCTCGAGCCCAACTTCGGTCGTACGGTCATGTTCAGAGAATCGTTCTTTAGCCTTACTACGCGGATGTGGAACTGTATTCCACACTCTGTCTTCCCCAGTCATTGCAATGTGCAGTAATTCAAAGCCAATGTTAACCAAACCTCATCCTAAACCCTCTCCCATTCCCATTTTCCCTAATTTCGCATTGTGCTTTGGCATACAAATGGAATGAAACTCCTTGAGTGCGTGCTTATGATAAAAAAGAAAATTTAAGTTATAATGAATAAAATCAAACAAATCTTTTACATAAACTTAATTGCAACCAAACCAAAAATTTCGTTCAAAACCAATTTAGAAGACTACATTTTTAATTTCAGATCAGCCCTTCTATGGAAAATGTTAAACCAATGGAAAGCCATTACTAAAAAATGTCAAATATTAATTTTAACCACAAAATAAATATTTAGTTAAAAACAAAATAAAAATTTAATGCATTTCAATTACATTCTGAAAAGTGAAAACTAAAAATTAAAAAAAAAATGTGTTCATGATTTTAACTATTAAAATTAAATCCATATAAATGTACAAATTGTATAAAAAAAGAAATTATTTTTATAGTTTAAATTGGGAACAAAATTTTATTCACTTGGTTGATACAGATGCCACCAAATAATTTACTTAATGAATTGTTCACTTTGTTTTTAGATCGTTTAATGCAAACAATGACGCCCAAATTGACATTCATTTCCGGTCAAAGAGGTCAGCCAAAATTAGTATTCGACGGACATTCTTATATAAAAAATAAAATTTATGGAAATAAGGTCTATTGGAGTTGCGCCCATGTAAAACTGAAGAAATGTCGTGCTCGCGTAATAACAGCTTTCGACGATCCAGAAGACATCCGACTTACTTCTATTAATCACAATCATTTGCCTGAATTTCAGCATTTAAAATTTGATTGAATATTCATTTTCTTGTTTATTAGTTAAGGGTTTGTTAGTTATTGTTAATTTATTTTACTCTGTAAAGCAAAATTATTGCTATAATAACGACGGAACAAATAAATAGACAAATTATATTGTTCGAATCAATTACTTGGTTATTTTCTAAAATTGGTATTGGTTATTCAAGATAGCTACAAATTGGTGGAAAAAGATCCAACATAAAGGTGCCAACGCTAAATGTTGGCTTCAATTGAAGAGTATCTTAAAGAAAGGTAATGTGAAACAGTTTTATTAGTTTTAAGTTTTAACGGTGTTTGTGTTTCTTTATCTTTACAGAATCACAGTACTGTAGCACGTGAGAAGTCCTGTACATTAAAGGGTGTGTGGGATTAATAAACAGCGTGGTACGACAACTCCTTAGTGGCTTATACTCCTCAAAAATTCCCAAAGTTCGTGTGAAAAGTTTTCGATCTACAACCGTTGCCACAATGGCTAAGCGCATTCGACAATAACATAGAAGACGTGAGTTTGAATCCTATTTGAGTTTAAAATGTTTTTAGTTCATCTTTCAATAATGCCGCCTTTTATGAAAAGCAACCAATGGTGACGCTACAGTCCAGGTCGGACCAGGACCTCACCCAACATACTTCTCCAGCCAGCTCGGTCCCTAGCTAGCTGTCTCCATTTTCCCACACCAAGTTAGTTCAGGTCCTCTACCACCTGTGTGCTCCATCTGAGTCGCGGTCTTCCTCTTCTGCAAAGTCCTTCCGGCTTGGATTCGAAGGCTCTACGATCCGGAGCATTATTTTCCATTCACTCAACATGACCCAATCATCTAAGTCGTTGGCCTTAAGTTTTCTGGCTATATCAGTGTCGCTGTAAAGCTCGTTCAGTTCTTGGTTGAATCTTCGTCTCCATTCTCCATTAATGCAGACAGGACCAAAAATTACTCGAAGAATTTTTCATCGGATGTTGTCATGGTCCAAGTCTCTGCACCATACATAAGGACCGGGATGATGAGGGTTTTGTAGAGTGTCACTTTAGTTGCTCGGGAGAGGACTTTACTACTCAATTGCCTTCTAAGTCGAAAGAAGCTGCGATTGGCAAGAGTGATTTTTCGTTTGGTTTCAGCGCTGGTGTTGTTGTCTGAGTTGATAGCGGATCCCAGGTAGACAAAGTCCTTAACTACCTCGAAGTTAAATCTGTCTATGTTGACGTTTGCTTAAAGACGTCGATGTTGGTAGTCCTTTCTTGTCGAGGGCATTTACTTAGTCTTGCTTCTTGCCCTCGTTTACCGCTAGACCCATCTTCCTGGCCTCTGGCTCAAGGCCCTAAAACGCTCCACTGACATCACGCTGTGTTCTTCCAATTATGTCAATGTCGTCTGCGTATCCTAGTAGCTGGACGGACTCTTAAAAGCTTGTGCTTCTGGTGCTGACGTTTGAGCTTTGCACAATCTTTTCAAGAATGATTGAGAAGAAATCGCATGACAGCGATTTTTTGTACATCAAAAACGTCCGTTAGGTTTTCTTCGACCAAGATGGAACAGAGTGGGTTTTCCATCGTCATCTTACACAGGCGCACGAGTTTTTCTGGAATGCCAAAACTGGACATTGCTCTATATAAATGGTTTATATAGACGCTGTCATACGCGGCCTTGAAATAGATGAAAATGTGGTAGGTATCGATTTGAAGTTCCTGGGTCTTCTCCAACATCTGCCGTAGGGTGAATACTTGATCGATGGTGGACTTTCCGGGTCTGAAGCCACACTGATAACGACCTATCAGGTTGTTGACGAAGGGCTTCAAAGGTTCACTTAGCACGGCAGACAAGACCTTGTAGGCGATGTTAAGGAGACTTATATCTCTGTAATTGGTGCAGCTCAGGGGATCTCCTCTCTTGAGGATTGGGCATACGATGCTGAGGTTCCATTCATCGGGCATGCTTTCCTCCGACCAAATTTTTTAGATGAGCTGGTGCATACTCCTAACCAAATCATCTCCAGCTGCTTTGTACATTTCGGTGGCTAGCCCGTCTGCTCCAGGGGCTTTGTTAGATTTATGTTTGGAAATCGCTATCTTCATTTTGTCAAGGTCGGGTTGGTGGCCTGTTGCACCCAAATTGAATGGTTTTGTATTGGTGGCGGAGTTTTGCTCGTCGTCGCCATTATACAGCTTGGAAAAGTGGTCTTTCCATATCCTCAGCATTGACTGTGGTTCCACTACGATGTTCCCATGATGGTCTCTACAGGCTTCGGTTCGGGTGTATAAGCCCTGGAGGTTTGTTTCACATTTTTGTAGAACTTTCGAACCTTGTTCCTGTTGTGACATCCCTCTATCTCCTCGATCGCGCGCTAAAGTATCACTTGTCCTAAAATATGTTTCTCAACGAAGGCGTTCCAAATCGCCAAAAAATTATAAGTCCCCTCAATTCCTCACACGAACTCAAAGAATTGGTAAAGGGCGGAAGCCGCATATGCATTGGTTCTTCGCAGCTGTCGTGACATTACTAAAATTTTATGTTTATTCCCAATGGTAAGTTGTCAAACACTTTTGTCATTTGGAAGATTTGGCAGTATATTCTTCGAAAGAGTACTTTTGAATGGGCATGTGCCGAATTGCAACTCGATACACTAATCTGTTGTTTTGTGAGTGAAAAATTGTTTTTATTTCAGACTTGTTTTTGTTTCGGAGACAATCGCACAGAAAAGGAATGCTCAAAACAGATGTGCAGAATTTCAAGCAAAACACACGTGCACCTGTCAAAATGTTATTATTTGCTTGTGTTGAATTGTTTCTAAAGGGCGCTGAAAATATCGAAAGCGATCCCAGAGATCTTATACGGGCCATCCTTGGCGGCTGGCTTTAAGAACTCCATAATAGATGGTCTAGAAGAACTAGGCGCCTTCACTCTCAAACGGATGACGCATAGTAATCAAAGCATCAGCCAAATCTTGGACTCCAGTTCCAATAGGACGATGTTGCATATTGAACTTCTTAGCCTCCGACACTATAAAAGTCGACATCGATGAGCTTCTGTAAATCGTATTTCTTCTGTGGCGTGAAAAAAGCATTCAAAACGATCGACGCCAAATTGCAGACATCTATTTCATCTGAAGCTGAATACTCGACAATTTCTGTGCACAGATTATTGTTCCGATATTTTATTGTTCGATGTGCGATTATAAGTGTCTTTGTAGAGCATGTAGGGTTGTCCGGTCCCGACCTTGATTTAATAATTTCAAACCAGAGGACTTGAGATTTGACTGTTCGATTGGCACGACCCTCCTTCTCAAGTGTAAAGCTCCTCAAATTTTTCACCCCAGACTTCATGCAACCAGGAACATTTGGGAGTACAAATCGAGCGACCAATCTCCGTCGGTCTCGACACGTCATGAACAAACCAGGAATCAACAGGGCATAGAAGAGATCACGTGCGCGAGTTTCCTCCTTTCCAGTGTTCTTCTTCAAGTCAAGGAACTCAAAAATGTCCGAATACCAGGGGTGGAATCGTGGAAGGTGATTTGTGACTATCACCTTTGTGACTATCAAATGTGATCACATTTTATTTTCCTTCTGTGTAAGGTGATCACTAAAAATTATTTGCAACTTGGCACTACTTCCAAAAATAAACATTTGAACTAAGGACCAAACAAGTACTGCACAGCTCTGGCTGCCTCTAACCAGCGAGCTAAACATGAGGGTTTACAAGGACCAACGTACTTCAGACCCCACT
>CAKKXW010000049.1:11064-27868 GCA_920937365.1 Sphaerophoria rueppellii | reverse complement strand
TGATAAAATAGTTTTTTCAAATAAATTTTTTTCTGAAGTACACTAAGACCGATGTTGTTGTCGCAAGAACGTTCACATCTTCTTCAAAGGAATCATTTATTATTGTTTCATCACCTATAGAGCTATTAGTTGCTGTCCATTGTTAATAAATCGTTGACGAAGAACTACTAGAGTTAAATGAAATATCTGTAGAAACAATTTTTTTTTCATAGCTGTAAACGACTTGTAACAAGAACTTTGCTAACCACAATCGAACATTTCCCCGGTAAAATAATATCTTTATATTTAAGGTTATAAAATTTCCTTAACTTTAAAATCTTACGAAATTCTGCCATTGTTTGTTCGGATTTTAACAATTTGCCATTGTTTGTTCTGTGATTTTAAAAATAAATAGAGAGGCGCGACAGCTCTTGAAAAGCCAATGCCTAAGTGGCTTACTCTCATCAACAATTCTCTAGGTGCGGGTGAAGAATTGAGGAGACCTACTGTTAAAAGACCATTCGAGTATTGTATTTCCACCCGAAGACCTTCTTCTGTAAATCTCCTCTTTTCAAACTCGCCCTATTATGAAACAACACACTCACTATCACTTTTTCTCTTGCACACATTTTTTAATTTTCTTTGCCGCCTAAATTGTAAAATACTTCGTTATTAAAATTACTTAACCTAAAATTGGACTAACCTAAAGATAATTATCAAGAATTGGATTAATCTAAAGCTAATTGAATTCTACTAAGTAAGTAATAATACTATATAAATTGAATAAACTATTTTAAGACATTTATTTAATAAAGGAATTTGTAACTCATTAAATCACTAAGCCCGTGTTTGAGTTAACAAATAACTTTCGGTTGTCGCCAAACTGCGCCAACACCTAAAATTTAACGCCGATTCCGAACGGCAAAGGTGAGAAGCACTTTTCATGACAGATGATACTCTTGGAAGTTTTATCAGTTCTTCGCAAGAGGCAGTGCCCGTGAAAGATGAAAATAAAAACTATGGGCATGAGTAGGACTCGAACCCACAACGTTCTGCTTAGCAGCCAACGCACCTAACCACTAAGCTACGGACAGGGCCGGTCATAGCCATCTTGGCGCCCCAGGCTAGTCAAATATTTTTGCAAGTTGATGAAAAAGTAGAATTTATACTTGAAAAAATGTGCACGACTGGGTCGTACGAACTTGCTCCTACATGCTAAAACTAAATATTTATGATTACTTCTATGTTCCAAAAATTGCAAAAAGTAGTGCTTAAATAAGAGATATACTTTCAGCAATTCTGATTACACTCTTACTTACAGCTTACACTTAAGTCACAAAAAAAAAACTCTGTATAAAAATAATCAGAATTTATTAAAAAAATTAAAATTTGAAAATGTACCTCGTAAATACATTTAATTCCAAAAATTTAAATGCTAAACAAATTCAAACCTTATTCTTGATTTATTGATTTTTTGTTTTGTTTTGAAAATCGTCGGAGCCGTTTTTTTTTTATTAATTTTTATATATACAATTTTCCAAAATTGTCTTAAAATTAATTGAATGCAGTCTTCAAAACCATGTAAATATACATATTATACTTCAATTTTAATTTTTAAAATTGATCCGTTTTTGAGATACAGAATTTTGAAAAAAAAAATTAAAAATATTTTTTTGAATACAAAATATTATTTTGAACAATATAAACGTACTTTTAAAAAAACTTACGTTGATCGGACTTTCATTTTTCGAGAAAATCTAATAACAAAAATACGGTTCTATGGGAGGTACCGTTTTGAAGCAATACAAAAAAATTTTTTTTACATAAAATATATGAACGTTTAAAAAAATTAAACTCCAGGAAGTTTAAAAAAAATCATAGAAGCCGTTTTGGAGAAAATTGAAAGTTTTGGTTTTTGGGAAAAAATCGTATTGTGGCTACCCTAAATTTTGATCTTAAAACAAAAATAAAAAAATTGGGATATGAATTTTTGCTCAAACCTCTAATTTTCAAATT
The DNA here is from genome assembly GCA_920937365.1 of Sphaerophoria rueppellii. Taxonomy (NCBI): domain Eukaryota; kingdom Metazoa; phylum Arthropoda; class Insecta; order Diptera; family Syrphidae; genus Sphaerophoria; species Sphaerophoria rueppellii. The sequence goes on along the minus strand of CAKKXW010000049.1, from coordinate 25,873 downwards.
TGAAGTCAATCGGACCAGTAGTTAAGGCTGTAGAAGCCTGTAAACTTCCAGGCAGACAGACAGACGGAATCGCCGGACCCACTTTTTTCGACTTCTCTATCATCGTAATGTCATATCTCATTATCATCTGAAATTTTTTTTATTTTACGAATTCAATACTTGCCATATACATTATACATACTCTATATGTCGCGAGTAAAAATAACTGCGTGCATTAATATAACTGATTTCCATCCAAGCATGGCTGAGATTTTGACGGCTTACAAAGCCTGAGTGCTGATTTTGCGTGAAATGGGTTCAACTATGAACTGAAATATTACGTGAAGACTTGAAGCTCTTTATACTATTTACTATGCTTAAACTACACTCAATAAGAGTTGATTTTGTTGAAAAATGCACACTCACCGAAAGTAGAACGAAAATCAATTTAGGCATTTTACGCCTTATTTCTTCAAAAATTCTCTCAAAACTAGATCTAGTGAATCTCGGTCTAACGTTAGAAATTAGATTTAAGAATATTTGGAAATCGTAGTGTTTACGCTCGTGGGCTGTTACACAAAACGTGGGATTGGAATCCTACTCGTGCCCATAAACTATGAATACTAAATTCATTCCAATTTTTACCGTAGTTGTACTCAAAGTCAACGTCCGTAAATAGGAATTCATCCGCTATTAAAATTACTTAACCTAAAATTGGACTAACCTAAAGATTATTTTCAATAATTGGACTAATCTAAGCTAATTGAATTTTACTAAACGAAAGTATTGTAAGTAATAATACTGTATAAATTGAATTACCTATTTTAAGACATTTATTTAATAAAGGAATTTGTAACTCATTAAATCACTAAACCCGTTTTTGGGTTAACAAAAAAATTTCGGTTGTCGCCAAACTGCGCCAACAATCTGTGAAACGAAAAAACAACATATAAAATAAAAAATTCGAAAATTTTTCCGAATTTTTTTGTAAAACCTAAATAATTTCCCTAATAAATTGTAAAAACAATGAAGAAAAAATCACATTTTACATTTCAAATTTGAATAGCTTCAAAACACCGGGCGGTTTATAAAAAAAAAATTAAGAGAGATTTTTTCGTAAAGCGTTCAATTTTATTCAAGAAAATTATTATTGGTTATTTTCAACAATATTTTTGATATAACTATGAACGAAAAACAAAATTTTTTTTAATGAGTCTAATATACATTTATGTTTTTGTATAACCTTCAATATATCAGATCTATCTTTATATAATTTTTAAACAGAAAGGGATATATCTAATGAGACCAATTGTATGACAATACGATGAGTGGTTCGCGAGATAATTGAGCTGAAAAAACGTAACGCACGTCCGCACATACACACATACACACACGCAGACATAAAAACGCTTGATTCGGATTCTAGTGACCTCGAAACATGGAGATGTGCAAAAATTGGAGGTTCACAAAATCGGACCCATTACAATAACTTCCTCTGGGAAGTTAAAAAAAAAATTATTGAAAACGTTTTGTTATATCTCTTGTTTTTCTGTGGAAAAGTAGGATGTTTTTGAAGTTAGGGCATTTTTCAAAGTCGGATGTTATCATACGCAGGGCACTTTTGAAGGTAGGATATTTTTAATGTAGGGAGTTTTTAACGCATTTTTTTAAGGTAGGACATTTAGACAGGAAATATTTAATGCTGGAACATTTTGTAAGATCAGCATTTTTATAAGAAGGGCATTTTTAAAGGTACGCCAAACAGTGCAGTTCAATAAACAGATTTTACATTAAAAAAGTTGTGTTTCATTAGGAACCAAGTGGATCAGGTTCCTCAAGATATATTTTTTTAAATCAAAAGGACTATAATTCCTTAACTGGACCTTGACCCTTCTGGATAGGTCCATGTCGCTGTACAACCCGTAAAGTTCGCTATTATATGTTCTTCGCAATTCCTCTTCAATGCACACGGGGCCAAAGATGATCGAAAGAACTTTCCTCTCGAAACAGCTTAGGGATTCTGCACCATAGAGCAGGACTGTGTGCTGTTATGTATAAAATCAGAGACAAATCCGGACAATAATGGATGAATATGGTCAAACAACGGAACGAAGTCCAGGCAATCACAGAAGAATCCGGGAAATTACGGAAAACTTGGGTTAATATGTGTGACACCACTGGTGGGGTAGTCTTTACCAGATTGGTGTGATAATTTTATACTCACGCAACTCTGGATCAAACGTCTGCTGTATTTGCATTGCTGTCACCAACTGATTTTTCTAAAATTGGTAGCGGGCTATTTACTTACAGTTTCGTCAAACACGGTGCTATTTTGTCGGCGGGCGGGCGGTCGGTTGGCAACTGATCGTTGGTCGCAGGACGCAGGAGTTCGGCAAGGAAGAGCAACTGGTTTTGCCTCTGCTTCGGCTCGATCAGTAACTGGTATTATAATGCGATAGACGGTGTGACTGGTGTTTTTTGACGGTGATCGGTTGGCAACTGAATGTTTACTCAGAATTTTCTGGGTTTATTTTTATAACACAAACCGGACAATATTTTAAGAAGATCTTTTAATGAGTCATCAAGATCAATTTATTGAAGTGAAGCGCTTTGGGCACTTTTTCATGCGTGTAATAATATATGAGTCCGCGTCACCAAAATTGCGACATGCTCATTAGTAGCGCGTAGTGTCCGTAGCTTAGTGGTTAGGTGCGTTGGCTGCTAAGCAGAACGTCGTGGGTTCGAATCCTACTCGGGCCCAAAGTTTTTATTTCATCTTTCACGGACACTGCCTCTTGCGAAGAACTGACAAAACTTCCATGAGTATCATCTGTCATGAAAAAGTGCTTCTCAACTTTGCCGTTCGGAATCGGCGTAAAATTGTAGGTCCCCTCTATTCTTCACACGCACCTAGAGAATAGTTGATGAGAGTAAGCCACTTAGGCCTTGGCTCTTCAAGAGCTGTCGCGCCACTCTATTTATTCATTAGTAGCGCATGCAAACTAGCAAACTAGTGTTGAATTGGGCATCATCAAAACCAAATTATGTTTAGTATGTTTGCTTACCACTCGCCCGCATAAAGGCTCACATTTATTTTTTTAAGTGGAATATTATGTATAAATAATACCTAACCCTATCTTCTATCTAGTTTATAAATTAATATGAAAACACCACACATACAATATACTCCTATAGCTTAACGGCTAAAAAAGCCTACAAAACTCTTGTACTTTAGGAAGTTGTTTGAATTAAATTTAAATATTTTAAGGCAAAAACTCAAAGGGAAGACAGGCAAAGCCTTGCATTATTTCTAAGAAGATAACAGTCTGCCCTGCAGCATCTTATAAAGGATTTCAAAATGAGTTGCTTAAAATTATCATAAAATTTGATGTTTTCTTTCCAGCCAGCACCCGCTTCGTATTTGTTTTAATTTTTAATACAAGACTTCGACTTCCATTTGTGATATAACTGCCATGCAAAGGCTGTTATTGAGTGAATGTTTTGGTTTTTAACCCTTTTACTGTTGCAAATAATCCAAACGTTCAAAGCCAACTCTTAATTTAATTCAATATTTTTTACATTAAATTTTTACATTATAATTTTTCCAACATATTAAACACAGAGCATACTTATTACGTACCCATACCTACATTTTTTTTCGTGGAATCATAAATTTGTTTCTTAAATTATTTAGTTTCCTTTTAAGCTTTGAAATTTTTCAACAGCCAACATTGCATGCATTGCATAGGGAGATATCAGTATGACGACAATTTTTTCCCAAGTTTTCGTTTGGGTATGATGGTTTCAGGTTTGGTCTATTTGAAGATGGAGGAAAAGGATTTTAATATTCAAAATAAATGGAAAATATTTGCGCAGAAATGCCTCCACCCTTCTAAAGGCTTCTAAAAAGATTAGGTACAACTTTTCTGATTATGAAGGAAAACTTCGGGGATGGTATATTCATCGCTAACAGTTTGCTTACAATGAAATTGATTTTCTTTTTACATAATAGCTTTTGCTTTTAATAATGCATCTCATTTTAGAAAAAGACGAGATTAAGAAATCTCATGAAATAAATTGAGGAGGGATAGCGTGAGTAAAATGGCGCATATACAGTGCCTTGCATAATATAACCGCACCCGAAAAAATGCATTTAAAAGAAAACCTACTATAGGAATGACTCCTTACTATTTTTTTATTGAGTTATATCACTGATAAAGCAAATTGAGAAGAAAATAAAGTACCGTTATTTCCTCTCCTGGTGTTTAAATATAAAAACAGATTTTGATGTATTGCAAAAATATAACCGCACAATGCAAATCTCTTTGAAGCTGCATTCAGTCAAGTACTTTCAAATAAAAACAACAATGTCACGTGGTACATCCAGAATCTTATGGGACAAAAATAAGACCCGGGCGTCCGCAGAAGCTGACACGTCGTGACAAGAGGCGTTTAATCAATGCTGCATCCAATTCGGTGCATTCTTTGTCGGAATTTCGTAATGAATTGGGTGTAGGAGTGGCGGTTTCAACCGTTTCTCGTGCTTTAAAAAGCAGTGGAGTGATTGTTCGGGGAAAAATGGTGCCAGCTCCAAATTTAACAGCAGCCCACAAACAAAAAAGATTGGAATTTTCCCGCCAAAACATAAATCGGGATTGAAAAACCCCTATTAATCTACACTAAAATCTCGTTATTTCAAATGGCATACTGGGATGAATGTTTTTTATTAGGTTATTTTTATTGATGAAAAAAAGTTTAATCTTGATGGACCAGATTGTTTTAGTGGATATTGGCACGATTTGAGGAAAGAGAAAAAGTGTTTTTCCAAGAGGAACTTTGGTAGTGGCAGCTGTATGGTTTGAGGGGCCTTCTGCGAGCGTGGTAAGGTTGCACTTGCCTTCACCTCTACCAGAATGAACAGATCTGACTACACTTCGGTCCTTGAGGAGAATTTGGTACCTTATTTAAGACGATTTCGCCGAGTTGAGCATGTCTTCCAGCAAGTTAATGCCCCAATTCATGTAAGTCGTCAAAGTTTGGATTGGTTCGAATCGGAAAACAATAATTTGATGGAGTGGCTGTCACATTCTCTAGATTGCAACCGCATCGAAAATCTTTGGGGAATTTTAACTAGCAAAATGTATGCCCATAATAAGCAATTTGCTAGTGTTGCTGAGCTGCGAGAAGCAGTTGTAACAGAAGAACGCTTTAGACGACTCCATATTGAAAAATCTAGTTAATAGTATGCCAAAAGAGTTCTAAGATTGGTAGAAAATAGAGGCAACAAAATTGCATATTAATTTTTTGTTAAAAATGAACTTAAAACAAAGAAAAAACAAAAAATAATAAATGCGGTTATTATTATTTATTATAATAACCGCAGTTATTTTTAAACACCAGGAGAGGAAATAACGGTTCTTTATTTTCTTCTCAATTTGCTTCATCAGTGATGTAACTCAATAAAAAAATAGTAAGGAGTCACTGCTATTGTAGGTTTTCTTTTAAATGTATTTTTCCGGGTGCGGTTATACTTATCCAAGGCACTGTATGTGATATCTACTGCAAAATAATCAAGGAGGTAATTAAAATTAAAATTATGTTTATTTAAGGCAAACAAATAAATACTTATGTATGTGCCCTGGCGTACGAGTCTAATACAATTTTTTTCTTCCCACCTCCCACTATTTCCAGCAGAACAAATAATTCCGGTTTCACTTCAGCAAAGGAGCCCAGGCATTTAAATATGTAAAAGGTGCGACAGAAACTCAGGCAAGTAGATTATTTATTTTCAACAAAGACAAATTGATCTAATCAGAATTGATCCAAGCATTGCAGTCAAGGTCAGATCAGGGTCTCTAGCCAGATCGACCCCAAGCTAGTTTTCTGCAGTTTAACACGCTAAGTTGATTGAGGTCTTTTTCTAGCTTTCTGTTCCATCTGAGTCATGGTCTTCCTCTTCTGCAACGTCCTCCCGAGATGGATTCAAAAACTATACGGGCCGTAGCATTATTTTCCGTTCGCCCTATATGGTGTGCGTATGAAGAATTGAGAGGATCTTTTTTTAAAGTAGAAAAAGAACAATATTTAGATCCATTGAGAAGTTATATCTATAGAATAACTTTTTTTTCCTTCATTCATCGTTCGTTGATCATCATGATTAATGCTTAAGTGAGCACATAACATGTAGAGAGTCACTCTAACCTAACATTGTCTTGAATTGTTAAATTAAATTGAATGAATTGCATTGATGTAAGTATTGTTGAGCTCTATTAAATCTATCAACTACAGACTCCAACTCTTCATTGTTGGGAAATCACTTTCCACGTAGAAACTTCTTGCGTTTGGGAACAGAAAATAATCCGAGCGGACTCAATTTGGCGGATAGCTATGGTGCGTGAGAAAATAATTCAAACTTCAACTCATGAATTTTGGCCAAGGCCATACATACTGAATGTGTTAAGAAGTGCACTGTCGCGATGAAACAAGGCTTTCTTCTCCACCAAGTGGAGACGTCTTACTCTGATTTAACCACCCAAACGTTGGCTGCTGGAGATAATTTTTGAAATAACACCGCCTGCATCGCAAAAAAACTGAGGAATTGACCTTGAAAAGAATGGCTGAAACTGTCTTTGGTTTTCCTGGAGCCTTTCTCAATTTTTAGTTAATTATTTTTGACTGTTCCTTTGTCTGAGGTGTGAAGTGATGGACTAATATTTTATATGGTTATGAATCGACGCAAAACTATGCTTTATTTCTATCAGACTTTTGACAAATTTTGAAACATCTTTCCAACGCTGGCTGTTTTTTTGTCATTGTCAGTTATCGAGGCATGTACATCTTACGTACAGTTGCCTCATACCCAAATTTTCGGTTATAGTATCTATATGGTAGTGTCCGTAGCTAAGTGGTTAGGTGCGTTGATTGCTAAGCAGAACGTCGTGGGTTCGAATCCTACTCAGGCCCAAAGTTTTTATTTCATCTTTCACGGACACTGCCTCTTGCGAAGAACTGACAAAACTTCCAAGAGTATCATCTGTCGTGAAAAAGTGCTTCTCAACTTTGCCGTTCGGAATCGGCGTTAAATTGTAAGTCCCCTCAATTCTTCACACGCACCTAGAGAATTGTTGATGAGAGTAAGCCACTTAGGCCTTGGCTCTTCAAGAGCTGCCGCGCCACTCTATATTTTATTTATTTTTATCTATATGGTGCACATTACATTAATGAAAACCATACCTACCTGCGATAACTGATTAGCTTGGTGTTCCCAAAAACATTTGCAATTGCGTATTTGATTTGATAGTAATAGAAGAAACAGTAGCGGAAGCGATTAATTCTTTTCGATTTCAAAATAAGAAAAAAATCGTTTATGGAAGGATTTTAAACTCTTTTCAATTCTTTTGACATCAATCTTTTCAATAGCAAATTTAATCAACTGAATTCTTTCCTATTGCATCTTTTCTTAAGAGAGGGATTTCAAAATAATAATTTCCATACTAAATCCATTTCATTTTTCTGAAATGATGCAATTACAAGTTGACTAGGTAAAATGCACCTTTCTATTTAGTTTCGAAGAAAAGATTTTCCTTTTGAAAAAGATGAAATGAAAGGAACTTTAATATCCTTTTGAATGCCAACACGAAACACACAGATCTAGAAGACATCAACTGAATATAACAATAAGGAAGGACTCGAGGTGCAGTTCAGAATAATAGAACACGAAACATTGCGGGGTCCTTGAAAAATCTAAAATGCTCAAGGATATCTTCTTTCTGGTAAAATTACATCCTTGTGGTCGAAGATTGAAGTTTCGTGCCAACTTTGAACAGAACAAACAAATAATCCTGTTTCCGTCTTCCGCAAGACGCAAAAAGTAAACTTTACTTTTGTAGTTATTTCCGTCCGACGTTGAAATGAAAAACGAAAAACATGTCTGCTTCTTCAATGACTTCTCGTTTTAAAATTGCTTTCGCTGTTTCCTTTCACAATTTACAAGGGACATTAAATATTTATTGGACATTTCAAATTTAACAGTTCTCTCATGTTGCTTATGTTCGCTTTCTCTGCAGTTATTTCCATTGAAGATTAATAGACTTTGATGAATTAAAAAGAATTTTATCGTGATGAGTTTGAGATGATGCCCTAGAATGACTGTTTTATTTCCTGGCCAAACGAATTAGAAGAAAAATGTCAGACCTTGAGATGCTTACCTTTTCATAATTTGCGAGTTTGTGACGTCTTTTAAGATGAATTTAACAGCTTCCCTTCAGTTCTCTTTAATGTGTACAACTTGACCTCATTTAATTAATCTATAGTAAAATTAAAAATAAAGAAAATATTATGGCCAGCATCTAGATTTTGTAAGTCACACAGTCAACCCCACCCTGATTTGATGTGCAGCTAATCGAGGGGCCTACCAAGCGGTGTATTATAGGGTCTACCGTAGTTGGGCTTACAGGTAAGCTGTTCTCTCCAGTTATAACGACAGAAACTGGTTAACCTTTTTTCGAATGTCGAGTATCAGATCCGTCTTTTTTTTAAGCATTAGTTGAAAATACATTGGCAAGATTGCAGTACAAGTATCACATTCACATTGTTATCGGCTTTGACATCTGGAGCATGTGAGACTTGAATAATTAATTTGAATACCTCGCCATTTGGCTATGTATGCAACTGGACTTCAAAACATGTTCTGATTTCTATCAATAAATATTCCCAATTTGATTAAAAACCTGCCCGCCTTCTATAAATCACTATTCACTGTGGCGTATGAGTGCTATTTTACGGTCAATAAATCTCTCCATTTATTTCTCCTGTTCGATTGCGATGTAAAACAAAAATAAATACAAATTACTTCTCTTTGGTTGTAAAGAGTCATTATTAGCATATGTGTGGTGTGCGAATGTTTCGGATCCTGTAGCAGGTGAATTGAAATTTTGTTTATGGAAAATTTGCACGTACATCAAATGTGACGTACATGTTCAAGAAGCAGTTGATGGTCTTACCATTTAAGGGTCGTTTTACTTTGTGTGTTTATGTTAACTGTTAAGTGAAGTCTGAAAACGTTTTCACCAAATGTCAAAAAATATTTGGTTTTGGTGGAAGTAAAAGTTCAGATGTTTATTGAGGTAATAAAGCAGGTACCTATCAGCAAATTGTCAAAAATTCCAGATGAATGAAGGTGCTTAGGTAGGTTAGGTAAGGTAAGATTAGGGGCTGACAGTTGTTGACGGTAAGTTCAGTTAATCAAGCTATTTGGAGGTATAGACGAAGTTTAAAATGTTAGTACCTGGGATTACTAGAGAGATTTTCCCCCGAAGAAATGTTTGACGAGCAATTTCTTACTTTTATTTGGCCGCAAAGTGGGAGGCAGTGATACTTGAGAGCATACATTTCCCCTCCTATTAAATATCAATGAACATACTTCAATAGAACTGAGTCAATGTTACAATTCTTCGGTACGACATACCTCTTTAGGACTCGCTCAAAAATATCAATTATTATTTTTGATTAAACAAAATGGTCAAATCACAACTGCTTGTTTAAAAACAAATAAATTATTTTGAGTGATTGGTGCGGTCATCAACAAACGTAGTCTGGGGGTTTGCTTTATAACTGATTTTAAATTTTCAAAGCAAATTTTGCGAAACTTATGGTTTTTAAATCGAACGAGTTTTGATTAAATAAACAGAAAAGAGCTTTCAGCTTTCATACGAGCGAGTTTGTATTTGTATACATGAGAACATATATATATGTATGTATTTAGTTTTTTTTTTTCAATTGGATTTAAGTTAGTTGATTGAGCAAAACTCGAGAAATTTTCATATTGCAGAATAATTTTAAAAGTAATTTAAGTTGAATTAAAAACTTGGGAGATATTTCATGACTTTATTAAAGATTTGCAGGTCTGTATGCTGTATGCTCTCGATAGCTTCACGGTTTCCATCTAAGGTCTTGAATCGATTTCGGAGTACTTAGTGATTTGAACCCTTTATTGACCACAAAGAAATGTTTGCACGAATTGTTCAACATAACCCTTTAAAACAAAAACCAAAAAATAGAAACAAGCTTAAATTAAAATTATTGATTTTATTTTGGAATTTGGGGTGTATTTTTAATTACGAAATATAAAACATAATTATGGCAAGAATCGAAACTCAAATAAAGTCTGTACATACATATATTTACATTTCCTTGATTCTGCGTCACAGATAAATCTAAGGACATTTTTGAAAAAAAAATTACCTATGACAGCTCACGAAGAGCCAAGGCTTAAGTGGCTAACTCTCATCAACAATTCTCTGGTTCCGTGTGAAGAATTGAGGGGACCTACAATTTTACGCCGATTCCGAACAGCAAAGTTGAGAAGCACTTTTTCATGACAGATTGATACTCTTGGAAGTTTTGTCAGTTCTTCGCAAGAGGCAATGCCCGTGTAAGATGAAATAAAAACTATGGACACGAGTAGGACTGGAACCCACGACCTTCTGCAAAGCATTTTTTTTACAAAGATTAATTTAAAACAAAAAACCCCAAGGAATTGTTGTGAGAAATTAAGAAATCAACTAGCGTCCAAGAAATTCTATGCCATCAATATCAGATAAAATATATTTTTGAGGTAGATGTTTCAACTTTAATTTTGTTTAATGAATTTTAATTTAATTTTTTTATTTCTAATGTTTTTTGTTTTATTTACTTGAGTTTTGGGTTAGGTACAAGTTCAAGTTTGTACACATGTTTTTTAATTAACTTCCGCTCAAGAGTTCAATTAACTGCATTAGAATTAAAAAAATGTCTTGTGTTATGAACTTATTCATAATTTAGTCCATTCCTGAAATGATATAGATATTATTTGACCGCATTTGAACTTAGCTAAGCTCCAAGCCAATAGGACGAAGAATGTACAAAACACATGATCCCAATATAGTTGAAATTGCCAGTTATGAATAATATTACTATTAGGGAGGTTATCAATAGATAATGAAAACATAAGTGGTCCCAGGACACAGCTCTTTTGCACAAAAGAGTAATTGGATTTAAATTATTAGCTTTTATGCACTGGGGCCTGATTATGGGATTCGCGGCGAATCGTTTTGCTAGCGACTTTGACATTTTTCAATTATTGCTTTCGCTTTCGCCTTCTTCGTTTTACATTCGACCAATTAACGAATTCGAAGGCGAATTTGCTAGCGAGTTGAAATCCGACATCTTTTTATTGGCGGATTCACAGGCGAAAGAGTGTTTATTACAGTGTTGCCACATGGCCTCTACAGTCAAAATGGACCCGTTTTTCTCCCTTGCCTCCGGGACTCATTTTAATCATGTTTGACTCGGTTTTTTGCAGACACAAATATGTAAAACTACTAAGAATTTTACCTATATTTAGAAAAAAAATGATCATATGTTTAAATCGTTATTTCTTGTCCTAAAGGCTTGTATTTCGGCCATAGCATACAATGAATTTCTTGTATGTTAAAAATTAAAAAAAAAAATTGATTTCTGCAAGAGTTTTTCTTTTCTTGAGTGGGCTCGTTATCTTTGTAAATTACTAGGTTTTCAAGTTTTTGGGATTCGAAAATATTTTTCCTTGCGGCAAACCCGTTTATTATTATTAACTGGAATATTGGAAGAATTGGTCAACAAACAAAAGTGTCAAATCACTGGAATATAGGAAGAACTTTTTTCGTCCCGGCGCGAATTCGTTAATAAGGAAATACGACGTGAGTCGAATTTGAAAGGTCGAATTGAAAACCATCCACCGCGAATTCCAAAATCAGGCCCCTGCACTCTATTTATCAAACAATGGCCTGTTGTCTATTTAATTTGCGCAGCACTGTTCAATGGCAAGGCCTTAAAAAATGAAGCAAGAAGATTTCAGGTTAATTTCAGGAGACTTGAATACTGACGGCGGCGTATTGAATTTGCGGACAAAATTAAGGACATAGAATTTTCCAACGATGAAGTTTTAGCTTCTTTCGATGTTTCCTCACATTTCCCTTCAATACCAGTTCCAAAAGCAATAGCGATTTTTAAAAATAATCTAATGAAACACAACATTCCAATCGAAAAAGTTAACGTTTATGTACGAGCAGCTGAAATGTGCATGAATACGAATTACTTTCAATTTAGGAGGCGTTTTTTTTTAAATCAACTTTGGAACGAGTATGGGCAACCCACATTCACCATTAATTGCAGAGACGTTCATGGCTGATTTTGAAATGCAATTAAAAAGGGAAGGCCATCTCCCACAAATATGGTTTCGCTACGTTGATGACATATTTACAATCGTCAAAAGGAATAGAGAGAATGATTTGTTGTCAATCCTGAATTCACAACACAACAGCATCAAATTCACGTGTGAATTAGAAGAAAATTTAACAATCAACTTCTTAGATTTAAAATTAATAACAAAAGCACAAAATAGAATTGACATAGGCATATACCATAAACCAACCAGCACCTCCAGATATATACCAAGCAACGCTTTCGCACCTATCCAGCATAAATTAGCTGCCTATCATTCTATGGGACATAGAAGTCTAGTCTAGTCTACCATTATCCAACAAATATTATAAACAAGAATACACACATATATTAAACACAGCATACATTAATGGATATGGATCATCTTTAATTGAAACCATAATACGTAAACATTCAAACAAACATAAAAAACAACAGCTCTCAACCTTTTTCACAAGGAAAAAATCAACACAACCGTCAGATTTGACTCGAGTTGCCATGACCTTTACTCCAAACATCACAAATGGTCTTAAAACAGTGTTCCACCGAAACAATATGACTTTAGTTTTTTCTAGTAAATACAAACTAAAAAACAAACTGACAAGTGTTAAAAGTGTTCCGGACCAAAATTGCGTTTTTTCAAATAGTATTGTGAAGCGATTAAATGTCGTATTGAAATGATTAAGGTGTCATTCTGTGGACAAAAACTGTTTCTAAAAACCGTTGGAGCAAAATTTCAATTAAGTACCTCGTTACTCAGTAGTAAAGGCTCAAAAACTCCAAAATGGCTAAAAATCGTACTTTTTCAAAGAAAATTCCATCAAAATAAAAACATTTTTCGCTAACATTTCTTAATGAGCATTAAATCTCTTCATTTATTTAGCACGTACTTGTTCTCAACACAACAATCAGAACATTTTGAAAAAAACATTGATCAAACACATTTTATCAGTAACAACAACATTCAAAGACCACCAAACATAAAAAACAACGATCCAAAGAAATCGGCTATTGCAGCACATGCAATACACGAACAATATTTGCCAATCACTTTGAATGATATTCGTCTTTTGGCAAGTGTATCAGATGGTAGAAAGCTTGACGCCATCGAAAGCTTTTATATACAAAAAGACAACAACTCACTGAATGCAGATAATGGAAATATTGAGTCATATCTGTTTAATTGCTGTTAATTTGTTTTCTCTTCAATCTGTAAAAGCTTAATATAGTCGATCTACTTTTTCTGATGCAATGTTTTCAAAATCAATAATATATATCTTAACTGTTTTAGCTTTCATATGTAATTTATGTAATTTCTTAAAGTTTTCTGTTTTTTGTAAGTGACAACTATATTGCTAAGTCGTGTTGCTGATGATGGCGGATACATCGGTCGAAATGCATCCAAATTAAAAAGTTTAGTTGACTCAAATTTAATGGTGCCTTATTTTATTTTATTAAAATCGTTTTAATTTAAAATCAGTACGTTAGAGTCATCGTAATTGTTCAGTATTTAAATAATTTGGCCTATACTATCTTTCCACATCACTATTTCAAGTACCTTATCCAATAGTAGAAATGTGAGGGAGGAATTTTTTTCCCGCTCAAAAATTATGAATTATTCTCAATGTTAATAGGAGAAATGTTAATATTGATGCCGTTACGAACTGTCATTCGTACACATTCCGGACCATGAAGATTTTTCCATTTACATATTTCTTTATAAAGATGAACATATTATGAATAGTATGTACATGCAAGCCTTTCGCTTCAATGGCTTTCTGATCTGCAAAAAAAATATTATTTTCTACATTCTCATGAAAAATTAAATTTAATTTTCAGGCGCCTCTCGTCTGTAGATTTTGATATTCCTCTTTCTTTTCCTTATTTTACTTGCCACATAAAGAATATATGGCAAGTATTGAATTCGTAAAAAAAGTTAGGATTTTAATCAAATATGACATTACGATGGAAGAGGAGTCGAAAAAGGTAGGTCCGGCGGCGATTCTGTCCGTCCGTCTTTTAACGCAGCTATAGCCTTAACTGCTGCCGCTGTTCCAATTGACTTCAAACTTGAAAATTAAAGGTTTGAGCGAATTAGCGTAGGTCATGTTTGTATTTATTTTTGACAGATAAAAATTTAGGCGCATAAGTCCACGTTTTTAATTTTAATTGTTTTAACGAACAGTTTCAAAAAAATAAATTTTCAAACTCAAAACTTTGAAAAAAAAAACATTTTTAAATTAAATTGTTTCAAAATTTTATGTAAACAATTCAATGCCGTTGTTAATTTTTAGTCGAAAACAGAAGACCAGACGCAAAAATGCTTTTCTTTTTTGAGAAATAAAAAAAAACTGTTTTTTTCTAAGAAAATCTTTGATTTTATTTTTACCTATCTGGACTTTTAGTTTAATTAATAAGAAAAAATTGCAAGTCAGTTTTCTTACGTTATCAATGAACAAAAGGATTAATCGATTAATAAGATTAAGATTAATAAGTCCATTTGTCAGATAATTACCCCTCCCAGCTAAGGGGGAGGGATAGACCAACCAACAAGGAAAATATTTTTATATTGCTCCAAAACGTCACCTTT
>CAKKXW010000047.1:95040-106373 GCA_920937365.1 Sphaerophoria rueppellii | reverse complement strand
TTTAAACGGGAAAATTGAATGTAACTGTAGGTGCATTGGTTTTCAAATGGAAAACTGGAAAATTTCAAAATGGGTTTTCGAATGCAAAATAGAAATTTTTTCATGAAAAACTCGGAAAACTAACTTATTTTGGCCGAAACCAAAATGTACCCAATATTTATAAAGCGAAAATGTTTATGCACAGAAAATCGGCATGTTCGGTGTACACATTATACTTGGTCCAAAAGCTTAAGTAGGAGTTCAGCCTTAAATATAATTTAGAAGAATGAACTGGAAATGAAATGAAAAATAGAGAGACATTTAAAAAAATTTGCGGGTGAGCAAATTAAAATCAACTGTTTTACTATTAGTAATCAATATATTACATCAAACAATGATGAATGATGAATTTTCTGGCGTTATTACCTATAGCTCTCTCGCAGAATTTCTCAAACCCGGCAACGCAGGGTATTTTAGGCTAGTTTGATATATTTATGTAGATTTTTAGTGAAAAAAGATTCCTTTGACGCTAAGGCCGTGTGCGAATTGGGTTAAAATGTGGTTAAAACTTGACGTTTGGTTAAATTTTGAAACTTCGCATTGAATAAAATGTGTTAAAAATAAGAATTGCTGGGGAGCTGGTTAAAATATGACAGTAGTGGTTAAAAATTCATTCATTTTTAACCACAATTCATCGAATTCGCACACGGCCCTGAAGGCAAAAAAGATGTAAATGTTTCTGTTATTGCTGGAGGTTCAAAAACAAATAAATATGATGTGGAGTCCTTATATTCAGCACTTAAATCTCCTGCTGCAAGAGCCAACAATGTTGAGTTATAAAATGCTGCAAAAGGACGACATTCTAAGTTCATGAAACCGCCATCGCCACCGCACAATATGTGCGCAAACACTAATTTTGAAAAAAAAACGGTACTACTATTTAGTCGAAAATGCTCCCTTTTTTTTGCCTCGGTACTACCTTCAAATGTTTTTGTCCGGCAACACTGATTACATGTGAAAATATTCGATATCCTGCATAAGAGCAATGGATAACGGTATGTAAGTGAACATTAGGTACATAGGTACACCGCTCAAGTGATGAACTCGTTTTCTTACCATATCTACTAAATATGTCTGTTGTGTTTCACAACTATTTGTTGAGCTACTTAGGAGTCAAGCATTAACATTGACAGCATTAACTTGGTCTTGCTCTCGTTAACCAGTAAACCCATCTTCCTGACTTCCGTCTCAAGACTCACGAACGCTCCACCGATATCACGCTGTTTCTTCCAATTATGTTAATGTCGGCTGCGTATCCTAGTAGCTGGACGGAATTTTGAAAGATTGTGCCTGTGGTGTTGACGTTCGAGCTTAGCACAATCTTTTCAAGAATGATGTTGAAGAAATCGCATGACAGCGCATCGCCTTGACTAAAACCTTCTGACATCTAATGTATCAAATGTATCAAATATTAGGTTTTTTCCGACTGTAATTGGTGCAGTTCAGGGGATCCCCTTTCTTGAGGATCGGGCATACGATGCTGAGGTTCCATTCATCGGGCATGCTCCTAACCAAATCACCTCCAGCTGCTTTATACAGTTCGGCGGCTAGCCCGTCTGCTCCAGCGGCTTTGTTCGACTTAAGTTTAGATATCGCTATCTTCACTTCGTCAAGGTCGGGTGGGGGAATTGATGGCCATCTGCACCCAAATTGAATGGTTCGATATTTTGCTCGTTATATCCATTAAACACCTTGGAAAAGTAGTCTTTCCGTATCATCAGCACAGACTGTGGTCCCACTACAATGTTACCATGATGGTCTCTACAGGCTTCGGTTCGGGGTTTATATTAAGCCCTGGAGTTTTGTTTCACCTTTTTGTAAAGCTTTCGAACCTCGTTCCTGTTGTGGTATCTCTCTATCTCTTCGATCGCATGCTTCTTATTCTCTCTTTTTTCTTTCTAAAAAGTGTATGCTCTTCGCTCGTAGAGCTCACGAGCTGCTCGTGTCCTTCTTTTCAGCACCACTTTGTATGCCACTTGGTTAGCTTTATGTGGTCGCCGGCACTCATCGTCAAACCAGAGTTTTCGTTGTGGTAAGACCTACACGGCCATAGTACTTCAGAGGTGAGAGGCGGCATCTCTGATGGCTGGTTAGCAGTGTTGCCTCTGATTCTCTATATTTTGTGCTGGCAGCAAAGGACATCTGGACAATTGCGTAGACACGATCCGAAAGGGATCTAGCAATCTCTTGCGATAGTAGCCGTTTGACGTCGAATTTTCTCCTAGAATTTTCACGTGTTGGCCTTGGTCGGGATATCCGCATTCGTACCTTGGCTTCAACAAGGTAGTAGTCCGAGTCGATGTTTGCACCTTGGAATGTGCGGACCTCTTGCATGCTAGAGAAGTGTCGTGCGTCGATCAATCTGATTGACGGTTGATTGGTCAGGAAATTTCTATGTTCCCTTGTGGATATCGAGATTTGAGAAACGCGTACGTGTCGCCCCGCAGCGAAGTTGATTTGCCTAAATCCGTTATCGGAGGTCGTGTCGTGTAGGCTATGTCGTCCGATTTTTCCACCAAAGATTTCTTCTCTATACCCAGGTTAGCATTAAAATCTACAAGAACGATTTTAATGTCATAGCTATAGGACATTGCTCATAGATCTTGGCTAGGAGCTCGTAGAATCTGTCTTTGGTGTCTTCATCCTTTTTCTCAGTGGGGGCGTGAGCGCAGATGAGGCTTATGTGTGTGAATTTAGCCTTGATGCGGATGATGAGTCCCAGCTACAAATCCACATCCTATTAGACGCTGATTTTGTTCCCGATTACAGTCGCTAAAGTAGATATCACGGTACGGTTGTTCAGTTTGACAGCTCCCATTAAAAATGCGGCCCCCATGTCTGCCTCTGGGCATGATATCCTTTATATTTTTAATCTGGAAGATTTCATTGTAATAGTTTTCCTGTGTTATAAGAATATTCTTATAACGTAACTTCGAGAAATAAAGAAGTTATTAAAAAAAAAAAATAATTTGCTTTGAAAATTGATTTTTAAAAAGCTGCTCATTCTACCTTTATTTTTAATATTTCTTTTCTGTTTTAAGAGTTTTTTTTTTGAGAATTGCCTCTCTTGCCTAAGCGGGGGGGGGGATAGATTACGCGTCCCTCCACCTCATATACGATTTTTTCTTGTCTCGACCCAATCTACACGCTCTGGTTTTTTGGAACAACATTCCGTGAAGCACTATTTTAAACGAGTTCAGCGTTGGTAAGTTTCAACCCTAACCAAAAATAATGTTTGTTCCTAAAAAATTTATATCCAATTTTTTTTGGAGTAAGTATTGTTCAACTTAGATTCCAAACAACCTTAGTGTTTACTTTTACTGACTTACGTTAATTTTATATTAACCCTGTATTCATTTCTTTTTAAGCCTAGTACGCAGATCGAGCTAAATTTTAGCTTCCATACAAAATTCTCTCCAAAATTTAGCGGAGCTAAAATTTAGCTGAGCTTTTTGGCGAACAGGTACGCAGCTCTAGCTAAAAATATTTTATTTTTTTCGTAACTCTACACAATCAAAAATCCAAATTTGTCAAAATTTAGCTAGTGAAATAAATGTCCGGAACATTATTCTCGAGCTAAATTTTGACATTATTAGCTTTGTTCAGCGAGAAAAAAGACAGCACAGTACAGCACAGCACAGCACAGTACAGCACAGCTTCATGAGAAATGTCAGAACAGTTTGGAACAGTTTAGAACACAAAATGTGTTCTACCTAAAAAGATGGAACAGAAAATCCTGTCCAAAACTGTTCCAAACTGTTCTAGACAGACTCAATGAACACCAAATCAGAACAGTTTGGAACAGCCAATGTGT
This sequence comes from Sphaerophoria rueppellii, assembly GCA_920937365.1. Classification (NCBI taxonomy): domain Eukaryota; kingdom Metazoa; phylum Arthropoda; class Insecta; order Diptera; family Syrphidae; genus Sphaerophoria; species Sphaerophoria rueppellii. The sequence continues at coordinate 102,520 of CAKKXW010000047.1, read as the reverse complement.
CAATGAACACCAAAAAGCTGTACTTTTCTGTTCCAAACTGTTCCAAAGTGTGCAGAACAGTGTCGCTGAACATACCTATTGTTTCATTTGCCTCTGACTAGCCAAAATGAATGATTGTTCGCTAGATTTTTTTGAAAATTTGATTGAGGAAGTGGCGGGAGAAAATTGCTTGTGTCAAAATTTAGCTGGGAATTTAGCTGATGTTTGGAGAGAAATTCGTGAGCTAAAATTTAGCTCGATCTGCGTACTAGGCTTTAGGATTTATATTTTTCAAATTTTCTAATTATTATTAAAGCTGTTCTTCAACCATCAATTAAATTAATTATTCCCACAAGTATTCATCAAAAATATGCCAGAAACTTTTCTGTAGTTTTTAGTCAAGATGAATGTGAAAAATCTTATATATTCGTTCTTAATGTAGAAAATATCTTCTCTATCTGAGGGGAGTCCATCTAATCGAATAATATCTTTTCTGACATTTTTATTGCATTGCATTCCCTCTCTCGTTTTCAACGCTAGAATATGGACATGCAGAAAATAAGTTCTCCCTCCATTTCCCCAAAAACCGGAATCAACATTCTGAAAAAAAATAACCAAAAAAGGGTGCTTCTGTTTCCCTCGTTGTCCATTATTGATTTTGCAGAGTCGTCACGACTTCAAGTTCTCTTAAACCCTATCCCCTTTTAGATTGGCCTTGTTTTCCAATATTGTTATATGCAAAGACTTCAAGATACATATTCGCAATGAGTATCTACAAAAAAAAGGTCAGACGATAATTTTTTCATGATTGAGAAAAAAACGAATCCCCTAGTCAGCATCAACTTTGTCAAGGACACTAAAAATGGCTCCATCTCAGAAAATGTGAAACCTATGAATTTGATTTTGTTTTCTTTTTTTTTATCAGGGTATGGTTAATATCTCAATTGTCAATCCCTATTATCTTCGACTTGCTGTGACAGGTCCCGCGTGGATCTTGTATCCCCATTATCAACATTATCTTGGTTTCAATAGTACGTGCGTCGAACGAGTCATTCCCAATAGAGTCCTCTACAAGATAATAAATTCTAAACAGGAGTAAAGCAATCTGTGTTTGTGTTGGCCTGGCGGGCGGTTTGGTTTGTGGTTTGTGTTAGTGAATCCCTTGGCATTTGCATTCATACCGAATGGTATAAATAAAAAGAGGTTTGTGGTCATCTTGTTGTGTGTTTGTGGGCAATTTGTTAAGGAAGAAAAGTTTTTCACTATAAAAAGGGTTTGCTGTGGTGAATGATAAACAAGCAACGACTGTAGCTGTTTTCAATTAACTCTTAAAAAAGAGTTTTTATTCGTAAGTACGTTCTGGATATGTTGAAATATTTATATAAAGCTAGCAGTCTGCCTTTTTTCAACAAGCAAATACAGTCAAGGATATAGTTAAGGACTTTGTCTAACTGGAATCCGCTATAAATTCAGACTACTACACCAGCAAACAAGGAATCACTTTTGGCAAACACTTCTTTTGGACTTAGAAGACGAGAGAAGAATACTTATGTATTTAGAGTGATTTCTGGTCCCGTGTGCGTGAATAGAGAATGGACACGAAGATTCAATCAAGAACCGTACGGGCTGTACCTACAGCGACACAGAACTATTTAGCAAGGAGATCAAAGGATTAAGATCGTTGGGTCCACGTAAAGCGAATGCTAAATAATGCTTCGGATATTAGAGTCTTCGAATAAAATCCGGTAAACGTCGCAGGAAAGGAAGACCGCTTGTGGAACACACAGGTAGTTGAGGTCCTGAACCAACTTGGCGTCCAAAACTGGAGATACCTAACTAGGTACCGAGCCGGCTTAAGATGCTTGTTTGATGAGGCCTTAGTCTGTTCTGGAATGTATAGCGCAAAAATGTAAGAAAGTCCGGCTGCTATGACAAAACATTCCCAAATTGAAAAAAAGTCTATGTCTAGGTCTACTAAGACTAACTGCAGCAAAATTAATATACTCTTCGAAATTGTTGACCATAAAGGTTTATTCTCAAATGTGTGACCCACCGGCTTCGTGGGCAATGGGACATTGTTCATCAAAGGATTAAAATAGGATTTACTTATATAAGGCCAATAGCCGTTCTCTTAACAACTATTATAAATAAAATATCAATATGGGCAAGCACAAGCGTATAGTCATTTTTAATGGATATTTAGCAATTAAGTGAAAGTGAAGATGATTTTTTTATAACATCTATCGTTCACTTCTGAAAAAAATGCTAGTTTAACCAATTATTGGATATTTTGATGAAATGACGATGTCGCTTGGTATGGTCTTTAAGCGTGTGGGTGTCTTGAAAAACCTCAAACCTGTTGCTTGTTTTTTTAAAGGAGCATATAAACTTTGTTTATTTTTAACTTCCCAGAGGAAGCTATTGTAATGGGGCCGACTTTGTGAATCTCCAATGTTTGCACATCTCTATGTTTCGAGGTCACTTAAATCCGAATCAAGCGTTTTTATGATGATGTCTCTGTGTGTGTTTATGTGTTTGTATGTGCCTATGTGCGTAACGTATTTTTCGGCTCGATTATCTCGCGAACCACTCATCGTATTGTCATGAAATTTGTCACATTCGACGCGGTATTGTGTTGTTAAGAACTGATCAGGTTTTAAGCGAAATCCGCTTAGCGGTTTTTGAATGGCAATCAAAAATATAAGACAACCCTAATATGTTTAATGAAAATTATGATAATTTCTGCAATAATTTCAACAATAGTACAAAAAATCTAATAGTTAGTGTGAAAAAAAAACAATATTAAGGAATCAGGAGTATCATAGACTAGCTGACCCACCAAACGCTGTGGTCTAATAAAAAACTTCAGTATTCAGGAGTAATATGGGCTGTATTGAACTGTGCAAAGTAGCTGTGCATGAGTCCAAGAGTTGGTTCGACCAACTTTTGACAGATGGTGCCACTGTTATTCAATGAACTTAATGAATGTTCTCAAATCATCAGATTTATGGCTTTGAAAACAAAAGTGCGTGTACAATGTACATTGTACAACTACAACGGGATGCAATATGGCTGGAAATTTTGCAAAACAACTAGTGTTTTAACTTATTTCTCAACTCTGGAAAGTTAGTCGTGTGGACTACATGGGTCGCACTTATATTTTTTATTTTAAGAATAGTAATAGCGCCATTAAAGTTAAGAGCCATTAGTTATAATTTTTTGGGTCTAATTCACCATGTACTATTAGGTTCTTGGCTTTGACTTAATTTATTAATTCAACCCTTTATTATTTTTATACATAGACTAGCAAAATCCCTGCCCGCTTGGCAGGGCTTCGGTAAAAAACGGTTGTGAAATTAAGGATTGGCTGGATGAAGAATACGGTAGTTGATGGATTTGCAGAAATGGAACAATATTCCTGGAAATATCGTGTCTGTACTTGCTAATCTGATGAACAATCTATTGGCTTTTTAATTCTTTTATATACATTTTTGAGTTCATGTACCCATTAAACACACCCCAAATTTAACTATCTGAGAAGAGTTTAGGTAGTTAGGGTTTTGACAGCAAGCCAGGTAGGCAAAGATATAGATACTTTTAACCCTCTTCAGGAATGCACAGTGTTATAAATTTTCTTAATACTATCAATTCTTGGGAGATTATAAAGTTCTGCAATAAAAATATTTAAAAATAAAAATGCAAATTCTATTTTCTTACCTGTTTTAGATTTTCCCAAGTATCATAAAATGTATGGGTTTTTGCATGCACTTATCAATGAGATTTTATTTTGTAATTTTTTTGGTTATAAGGTAAAAATGTTTTTTACGCATTATTTGAAATCACATCCCAAAGGATGGCAGACAAACTACAGGATACCCTGTATAGTTAACCATGAAAAAAACGGGAACTTCTAAATCAGTACCACATATTTTTAACAATTGACCTTGCGTCTTATTTATTTTGACAGGGAATGCAAGTCGAACAGGAAACTGACGACGCGACGTTTAAAATCAAATGACATGTCTGGTAGCGCAATTGCCATTGACTTCTCTACGGCTAGACTTGTACTACTGCAAAGTTGATGATGTTTCGGAACAAAGAAATTGACGCTCATGAATCCAAACAAATTCAAAAACTCCGTCTCGTCGAAAAATTTCCTATATCGTTTTCATTTTTGTAATTCCGTCAAACTATTTGAGGCCAAAAAATTGTGCATTTATTTATCTCGTTCAAAATAAATTGTTGCATCGATTTTAGAAAGACTTTTATCTGCACCAGCTAATATTGCACTTCAACTCAACTAAACGTGATTTTTGTAATTTTGTTTACACTTGGAAAGACATCTTGAATCAACTCATTCCATGGATTTGCATTACAATAAAAATTGTTTGGAAGTGAAATTCAGACTTTAGAATCAAGTGAAATTATTCCATTTCCAATGTCCAATAATTGCATAGGAAATTCTGCTGTAGATACATCGTTAAGTAACTGCACACGAACATTTGTGGCCAGTGGAAGTTTTCTGGAATACCGCCATAAAATAGAAGGTTTTAAAGAACTCAATTCGTGTGCAGCAGTTGACCGTGGTATAATCGGCAAAGTTTGTCCAAATTCTTCAAATTATGGGATTAAAGGCTTAAAGTACATTTCTGTGCACCATTGTGCACTCATCCAACACAACAATTCGGCCACTGCCGACTTAAGACCAATAATGCGCTTGCAATTCCAGAAGAAGCAGGAGCCAATGCTTTTTTGTTTAAGTACATTAGATTGTAGTGTCCGTAGCTTAGTGGTTAGGTGCGTTGGCTGCTAAGCAGAACGTCGTGGGTTCGAATCCTACCCGGGCCCAAAGTTTTTATTTCATCTTTCACGAACACTGCCTCTTGCGAAGAACTGACAAAACTTCCAAGAGTATCATCTGTCATGAAAAAGTGCTTCTCAACTTTGCCGTTCGGAATCGGCGTAAAATTGTAGGTCCCCTCAATTCTTCACACGCACCTAGAGAATTGTTGATGAGAGTAAGCCACTTAGGCCTTGGCTCTTCAAGAGCTGTCGCGCCACTCTATTTATTTTTTTTTTTACATTAGATCGTACTGATGCTAAAATTAATGATAGCGAAAATGATTTCCCCATTACGCCGGGTTCATCTCGAAAATATATACCAAATACCAACACTTTGATTGATCACACCTTGCATGATGGTGTAATACACATATGTACTTTTGTTGATCATGTAACTTCGTCTCGATAGTTTTCACAAATATTCTTAATCCAATGCAATTTGATTAGTGTCTTTAATGATGTATTGCTTGATCAAGAACATTTTACGCTGCACAATGCTTTATTCGATAAACGTTTGTGTACACAGATATGCCAGATCAATTTGAAAGCATTCAGTTCTCCATCAGATTGGCATTTGCAATGACAATGACTATTGACTCAAGGCAACAAAATGTCTGTTTGTGGGTTAGATTTGAACACAATGTTTTTCACACAGACAATAATTATGCGTGGAAAACCTCCAGTTTGCTTGTGTTAATCAAACTTTATTAATGACATATTCCATCAACGTTCACAACATTATATATGCCTCTACCTCTCACATACTCATATACCAGATACGAACTCACTGAAAACAATAAGATATACCTATGTATTTTCATACTCATTTACATACATCAAAAAAACGTTTGCCAGGTCTGCTAGTTCAAATATAATTTCATATCTTCACTGACAATTTTTTTCGATTGAATAAAAATATTTGTCACAATTCTCAGACGAAATTGAGTGTGTATATTGATCATTTTTTTTGCAGTGCCAAATACAAAATTTTTAACATTTTTTAACAATTGAACCATTTGTGATTTGAAAAGTATACATTTTATTGTTGCTAAACCTTTTACCCTAAAACCTCTTGTATTTAGAGAAAAAAAATAGGAAAATCGGTCAACCAGTGTGCCCGGTTAGCGAACGAACACAAAAATTAGGCTGTTCTTTTATATATATAGACTAGCAAAACCCATGCCCGCTTTGCAGGGCGTATGCCCACAAAGGTCGTGAAGTTAGGGATTGGCTGGATCAAGAATACGGTAATCGATGGATAAGCAGAAATGAAACAATGTTCTTAGGAATATCGTGTCTGTACTTGCTAATCTGATGAATAATCTATTCGTTTTCAATTCTTTCATATCACTTTTTTATTTTTAGAGGGAATGCAAGTCGAACAGGAAACTGAAGACTTTTAGAATCAAATTACATGTCTTGTAGCCCACAAAATGGTAGGCTCTATTAGATTTGCAATTGATGTCTTTATGGCTAGTCTTGTAATACTGCAAAGTTTCAGTTGATAGATGTCCCGGAACATAGAAATTTACGCTCATACTTTAAGAGATAAGAAATGTGGCAGCAGTCCTGGTACATATATGCAACTCCGTCTCGTCGTAAAATTTACTACAACGTTTTCATTTGTAATTGTGTCAAACGCTTTATTTTGTTTATCTCACATTTCCCAAACCAAAAGCAACAAAATAAACAAACCAAAAAAATGTAATATAAAAGGCCAATGAGCATTAGGCTACCAAAATCATCAGTTAAAAGGCAAGGAATGCAAAGCACATTCTCTCAGACATAGCCCTCTTCGACCTACAGAAATTTCTACTGAAAAATGTTTGCAAATCGCCTTACCTCCGATTTTTGGTGGTTAAGGGATTTTTGTTTGATAGAAAAAACACTGTCTTTCAAAGCATAATGCAAAAAAGTCAAAATAAATTCCTTTTTGCCTCTGTTTACCGCTTAAGCTTTTGTGATCCTTCAACGAAACAAATTACAAATAAACGGGTTGAATATTATGGATTCTTACCTATTTTTTTCTCTTGTGACTATAGTCAAAAGTATATCTGATTCAAAATCGAGGACAAAAATTATAGTAGTTTAAATCAGATTCATTTGTTTAAGTGAATTCCAGAAAGGTGACAACGATAGCGCATGATATATTTTAGTGATTACTGATTAGCGAAAGGCAGGCACAAATGAGAGATCTGCCTGCTGTAAAAAAAAAACACAAATTTTATTTTGTAGACTCAGAATGCATACAGGTTTCATGTGGACTCAAAACTGACTTAAGACCCTAATATCAAAATTTCGCAAGGTCTTCGCCCCCTGAAGACCGTGATTACGTGATATTAACTCTACCTGACCTTTGGGTTGTTGCATAAATATTTCTGGCTCTGATTTTTTTACCTAAGTATATCAACTTTGCGTAGGTTGGGAATTCAGCTTTTGTATGTTTCTGACCCGACTGCTACGTCTCTGTATAATAGGAATATGGACAAATGTAACGCTACCGAAAATACTTTTTATTTTATTTTATTTTATTTAGCTTAATCCAAGCTTTGACTTAACTTAAGCTTATCACTAACTTAGAACTAGTGTTTTTTTTTTTTTTTTTGGGTTCTTGTTATCATCACTATTCGAATTCAATTCAGTTTCGAACCTAATTCGA
>CAKKXW010000047.1:68504-92616 GCA_920937365.1 Sphaerophoria rueppellii | reverse complement strand
AGAACACTGGATACAAATTCAATTAAGTTGGTCGTGGTGGATCTTCCTTTAAGAAAACCATGTTGAGCGGGAGAGAATATGGGCTTGCAATGAAAATAAACCGAATCATAAACTAAACTTTCAAAAAGTTTGGGGATACAAGAAAGTTTAGCGATTGGTCTATAATTATTAACTTCAGTTTTATTGCCTTGTTTATGGATTGGAAAGATATAAGAATCCTTCCATATATGGGGAAACACACCTCTGGAAAGAGAAAGTCTAAACAGAGCTACAAGGGGCTTTGACAAAGCATGCGTACATTTTTTTAGGACAACAGATGGGATGCCATCAGGACCGGGGCTGTAGTTTTCTTTCAAGTAAATTCAAATTCAAATTTAATAATTTTACTCCTCCAAATTTTACATGGAAAATAATGATTCAAATTCTGGTAGCATGTGGTTAATTTAGTTTTTGGAACAAGCTAATACCTTAATTGAAGAACATGACAGTGTACAGAAGCTTTATGTGTAACAGAATGTTGACGAAAAAGATTATCTTACATCTTAAGTGTTAAGGGCTAACTATAATGAGCGGAAGCAAACGGAAGCTAGTGTCAGAACCAAACGAAACGCTCCCTTCCGAACTGCCATGTGAGCACTTTACCCATAATTAACGGATATGTACGGAAACGGAAGTATCATTCAAAAACAATATTTTGTTCTCAATAATTTGTGATTTTCGGTTGCCATGCAACAAACAAGCAATTTCAAGAAATTAATTACCTGAAAGCAACAACAAATCGAATTCCTCGAAAATTGAAGAAACGGAGCAACCCGCTATTAAGGGCACAATCGCACAATATACGAATTCCTTGTATTCGCTCAGTTACGGACGGCTCCGTCCGCTCTGTTCCGTTCATTATAGTTAGCCCTTTACTGTCCTGAAGTAATAATTGCAACTTACAACAAAAACATGTTCCAGAATCACGGAATAATTTCTCTGTCGTTCTTAGTTTACATATACTTACATGAGAAGAAAAGAAATTCAAATCGAATTACGTTTGTTGACGCGTTTAACAATGATGATTTTGATGCAAAACTTGTAGTAAAAGCTATAAAAGGAGTTCATAGTGTCCCTACTACAATTTCCGAGTCGCTTTTATACACTTTTTTCAACTATTTTACGACAAATTGATTAGCGTCCACCAACTCACTCTGAAACTAGATGACCGTTTTCCAAATTTTATGACGAAGAAATCTTGAAAAAGTATTCAAACGTTTGGTTATCATTTCAGATTCTGAATAGTTCGTTAAAAGTGTTCCGGACGAAAACTGCACTTTTTCAAATGGTATTGTTTCTTATCGAATCCTACTCGGGCCCAAAGTTTTTATTTCATCTTTCACGGACACTGCCTCTTGCGAAGAACTGACAAAACTTCCAAGAGTATCATCTGTCATGAAAAAGTGTTTCTCAACTTTGCCGTTCGGAATCGGCGTTAAATTGTAGGTCCCCTCAATTCTTCACACGCACCTAGAGAATTGTTGATGAGAGTAAGCCACTTAGGCCTTGGCTCCTCAAGAGCTGTCGCGCCACTCTATTTATTTATTTTTATATTTTTATTGTTTCTTATCGAAATGATCAACGTGTCAATGAGTAGATAAAAACTGTTTCTAGGCACCATTGAAGTACAATTTCAACTAAGTACTTCATTACTTAGTTGTAAGGACTTTCACATTTTTCAAAGTGAACTCCATCAAAATAAAAAGGATTCTTGCTAACATTTCTCAATAAACATAAAATTTAACATTTCAACTGTAACGCTATTGGTGAAAAAAATTTATTTTTTCAACAAAATTAAATAAAATTCGTATTATTCGTAAGATTCATATATTGATAGCAATTTTTCTTATGAAGAAATATTATTTTTAGGTATTTAGTACGTACTTCTTCTCAACGTAAAGGAATCAAAATATTTTGATATAACTACAGATCAAACACATATTATTTTGAAATTAAAATTATCTTTTTACGCGAAATCTACCTAATTTTGGAAATTCTTAATCTAAATTTTTTCCCTCGACATTCAAATAGTATGTTCACACCGACTTGATTTAAAAACAAAACATGTCATCCCAGTGATGATGACGCGACGTTATTTTATTCACATATTGCGTTACACGCAATTGAATTAATTGAGGAATGAGATTTTTTAAAAGGCAGATTGAAAGTATGAAAAGGCCCATTTCAAGAAGAACTGTCACTCAGACAGCTGTTGTTGTTTGACCCTTGCTTGGCGAGGGAAAAGGAATAGTGCACAATGGCAATCAAAAAAGGTATTGCCACCACGGCTTAGCTCAGCTAGGGGGTGGGTTACAATAATTAATTGATGAGAATTAATTTAATTAGAAAAATGATTTTTATATCGAACTGATATAAAATCTTATTAGTGTTGCCACAATGTGGCTAATAAGGGCGCCAGCAATTTTTTTCTCTGAAAACAAAAAAAGGAAATTGCAAACCTTCTGGAATTAAAATCAACGGTGTAAATGAGAGGAAAAAAAATGAACCAACACGAGTTAAGAAATAAAAAAGATGGCGGATATTTCTTTGAAATTTTAGTTTCTTTTTATTGTTAAGGCCGGGGAAACCTTGCAAATGTAGGGGAAAAACCACGGATCTTTTCAAATAATAAGAAGATAAGTCGAAGTACAATGAATGAAAATCTAATTAGACCAAGATGGACCGTTAAGGTCTTATTGAAGAAATAATTAAAAAAAAAGAATAATGCTAAAACGCAATCAAACCAAAAATTCAGTAATTTGTTAAAAGTAACAATTTGTTAAAAGTAAATACAACCTTTTTATTTTATAGTTACCACACTCCTTCTAATAATCAAACCTCCAAAATTTGGCAGAATTTCTCTTCTCGACTTTTCCCAAGAAAAATAAAATGGCTGTCCAACAAGCTCCAAAAATTTTCAATCTCCAAAATGTTTTAACCTTTCTAGATCTTCACACTTCAAAAGCTCTAACAAGAGTGACGTTTAGGCCCACCTATGTCCTAAATCGCCTACCCTTATTTTCCATTTCGCCGCGCTTTCAGCCTATCTGGAGTGGCGGATCTTCATCACCTCATCAACGGCCAGTCCTAATTGGCCTTGTTGAGAACCACTTGTGATAAGATTCTCGCGGTCCTGCTTACTCAAAATTCATTTCGCCGCGCTTTCAGCCTATCTGGAGTGGCGGATCTTCATCACCTCATCAACGGCTAGTCGTGATTGGCTTTGTTGAGAGCCACTTGTGAGAAGATTCTCGCGGTCCTGCTTACTCGCCGATTTTTCTTTCAATTTCTTGAAAGTCATCCCGAAATTCGCCGACTTTGTACGACTAATTTTGGGATGATTCACAATTGCTATATTTAGGTACTAAACGAATCCTAAGGTTAAAACAAAATGAATTGAATTGAATCTAACTAACAATTAAAGAAAATTCGAGAAGACGAACGAACTATTCCGTTTAACCCGTACGGGGTTTAAATTGAAAATGTTAACGAATCCAAAATAACGTTGGGAAAATAACGGTTAAGGATCCATCTGGTCTTTAAAACAAAATACTTAATTAGATTTTACTATAAGTTATATATACTTAAATTCTATACAATATTCTAAACATGACTTTTAAATCAAAAGTTTCAACATATTTCTAAAATTACATAAGTTTCTGATTTAAAATTTCGAAAAAAAAATCGTTGGGCATTAGCCTTTTATGTTCCACATCGCTTTCTCGTGTAAACGCTATAAGACCGCCCGTCTTATATATTCCAAACATCCCTCTATTGTGACCTGAAACGAAACTTGTTTTTTTTTCCTGCACGACAATGATAGAGAAAACCATATTCAGAAGGACTATGGCCGTCCCGCTCTCTCTCATTATCGTGTACAAAGTGACATTTGTCAAAAAACAATTATTAGACAAACAGAAAAAAAGAATAGTGGATGCAAAATGCATCAAGTGTTTTTTTTATTAAGTTAAAATTAAATTAGTGAATTAGTGTTGCGTGAATTTATAACGCAACAATTTTTAATAAAGTATGCTTATGAATTTCTCTTTTTATGGCATTTTTATTGCCCTGGAGGGGAGGGGAGATTGTCCGTATTAATTATTGTGGAAATTAAATCCTTAATTGAATTCAAATTTCAGTTTTGTTTGCCAATATTAACATAATTTAATCAGCATTTTTTACCTTCAAAGGCTTTGGAAATGAACAAGAGAAAATGTACAAAAGAATATGAATTCAAATGAAAATCAATGAGCTTATTCAGTGGGTATATAACAAAAAATTCTTGTTCAAGTTTTAAAATGTCAGTAATCACTTACTTATTTAAGGTGGCACTATAGTATGTTGTGAACTTGGGCCACAGTCAAAAGTCTCCGTCAGCCAGCTTATGGTCCCTAGATATAGTTGTCTCCAGTTTTGCACTTCAAGTTGATTGAGGTCCTCTTCCATTTGTGTGCGCCACCTGAGTTGCGGTCTTCCTTTCCCTCTACTTCCCTCGGGAAAAGTGTCTTTCCGGGCCCGAGCATTGGTGTCCATCCGCTCTAAATGACCGAGCCATTTGACCCTGAACCTTGATGCTTCTCGCTAGGTCCATGTCGTTGTACAACCCATTAAGTTCACTGTTGAATCTTCTTCTCCATCAATCTACACGAGTCCAAAGTTGACCCGAAGAACTTTCCTCTCGAAACAGCACTCGGTGCTGGTGTTATTGCCCGTTTTAATAAGCTTCTCTACTACCTCGAAGTTAAATGCGTCTATTGTGACGTTCTGTTCGAGCCGTCGGTGTTGGGTGTCCTTCCTCGAAGACATACTTCGTTTTTCTCTCTTTTACCGCTTAACCCATTTTTGCCGCTTCTGTCTCAATTCTCACAAAGGTGCCACGCTGTGTTCTTGCCATTATATCCATGTCATAGGCGTACGCGAGAAGTTGAACAGACTTTCGGAACACGGTGCCTCTGGTGTTGACGGTGGAGTTTTTCAAGAACGATGTGCAAGAAATCGCATGACAGTGTATCGTCTTGTCTGAATCCTTTTTTGACATTGAAAGATTCCGTAAGCTCATTGCCAACCTTGATGGCGCAGCGTGAGTTCTCCAACGTATACATTGCACAAGCGAACTAGCTTGGCAGGGATGCCAAAACAAGACATAGCTTTGTAAAGTTCGTCTCTGTAGAAAATTCGATCAATGTTTGACTATCCTGTTTTGAAGCCACATTGATAAGGAGTAATCAGAATGTTGACGGAAAGCTTCAGACGTTCACATATTACAGTAGAGAGCAGGCGATGTTAAGTAGGCTAATTTTTCTGTAGTTGGCACATTTTATATGATATCCCTTTTTCAGGTTCGTGTAAACAACTCTGATGTTCCATTCATATGGCGCGCATTCTTCCGATGTATATTTTCTTCTTGGTATTTTTTTCGTCATCGCCGCTATCATAGAGAATCTATTTACCTAGAGTCGCAACTCGCTCTGTTTTTTAAAAATTCACTGTCCAAAAAATGTTGTGGTGAGTCTCTCAATTTACTCTTATTTTTCGTGTCCGTGAATCTGTAAAAGAGGTGAAAAAAATGTATTAAGGACATGACCGCATTGTTTTAAGGGTAAAATAAACTCTGCCAACGTGTTTAAATGTGTTTTTTTAGTTGTCTATTCGTAAATCATTCCATTCAAAAAAGCAAAAAACACCATGCACAGCACTTTGTACTGTTATTTAAATACTTTAAACATGAATTTCATACAATATAACAGTACAAAGTGCAGTGCATAGTGTTTTTTGCTTTTTAAATGGAATTCAACTTTGATTTACGAATAAATAACTAAGAAAACACATTTAAACACGTTGGCAGAGTTTATTTCACCCTTAAAAGAGTGCGGTCATGTCCTTATTGAATTTTTGTTCACCTCTTTCACAGATTCACGGACACGAAAAATAAGTTTAAATTGAGAGACTCACCACAACATTTTTTGAAAAGTGATTTTTTTTAAAAAGAGAGCGAGTTGCGACTCTAGATAAATAGATTCTCTATGATTTTGACATTGACATCAATTGTATCTCTTTGACGTCGAATTTTCTTCCAGCAGCCTCCGCAATCGCATCTTGCTAACAAGATCTAGTAGCCCGAGTCAGTGTTCCCACCGCAAATCGAGTTCGATCGGCCTGAATCAGTGGTTGGATATGGTTCCTTAATAGCTGTCGCCTGTATGAATATTTATACTTTTTCTTGCTTCAGATTAGTATCTTCATTCATATTATGTAGATTTCCTAATATATTTATACTGCCACAGCTTATATAGATGCATTCACCATAAGCTTTGTCAAGGTGGTTATGGAACCCGCTTTTGGCTTGTCTTCATCGATTTTTTGAAAGCTGATATTCTGTTCCTTGTCATAAGTCATAACCTCGTTCAGAAATGCAGAATGCAGAAATATAAGCAGTGAAGAGTAATCAGAAAGCACGTCAAAAAAGACCAAGAATTTGCCAGCTGCAAAAATGTTTTTCGTTCTCATCATAACAATTAAATAGTGTCAAGGCTAATAATTTTTCTTCCGAACAAGAAAAATTACTTCGCATCTAGATTTGAGGAAAACAATACAATACATGAATTAACGAAAACAAAGAGTAGGTACTTTGCAGGATCCCTGTCCTTACAAAAAGCTGCCAAAATGGCGTTTAAGTGTTTTTCTTTTCAAAACACAAACGTAATAAACAAAGATAAATCGACTATCCCCCATGGCTGCGTTGGCTGGAACTCTCATTAATTCATAATGACCTTTTTTTATTATAATAAAATATGGTTTTAAAATCTACAAAATAAAAAAGAGAAAACGAGGAGTAAAGTAATTTTAATGTTCGTAGCCTTGGGGTTCTGCTGAACTTTAAGACGAAAAGCAAAGCAGAGTAATGCGATTATGTTTTACTTTGAAGGGAATTGATACTTATCAAATTCAAACACTTTCCGTAATGAAATGTTTAATAATTTAAACAGAAGAACACAGTGTGTATAGTTATTTAAATTTGCGTGCCACAGTTATGTACCTTTGCCGATTATATGGAATATGAAAATGATCAACATTCACTGAAATGAGGACAATTACTTTAACTTGAAGAAAGTAAGTAAAGGACTATTAGGAAAAAGGAATAAGACTTTTAAAAACAAGAAATTCATTTTCTGTCAATGACAGAGACTGCAAGATTAAAGCTCTCACGTACTACTAAAGAAACTAAATTGGTTGGCCAAAATTCGATTTTAACAAAAAATCAGTAGTAATAAAACAGACATCTCAATTCTAAACTTAAAAAAATGTTTAGAAGCAACTCACCTGTAACTAAGTCAAATTTAAAATGATAGATATTTACAGCGGAAGCAGCAGCCATTATTGGTGCTATAGAGTACGCCGAAAAAAGAAAAGGCAAATATTTCATCTTTTCCGACAGCCTTTCAGAATTTAAACTGCGGTCTCATACCCATCAACAAAATCCGCAACAAACTTTGCCAACACGAAACAAAAATTAAAATTGCTTGGATCCCAGGACACGTAAACATTCCTGGAAACGAAGCAGCTGATGCTGCAGCTAATTTGGCCACCAATTCTCCTATCAACACTTCCCACATCATCAACCCACATGATTTTTTAAAAGCAATAATAAACTCACAAGCTGCAAAATCCGTTTAAAATTCTAAAAATATAAACAACTTTTACTTTCACACACTACTTACACACCTTTATCTCATCGACAAGCAAGTAACTTACATTTCATGTACCTTTTGCAACTATCCGCAAAAAATGTCTATTGAACATATCCTGAACACCTGCCCTAAATTCCAAACAGACTGCATCGCAATTGCGGTCGATCCTTAATTGATATTGATAATTGCTTACAAATTTTAGAATTTTTAAATAAGTACAATCTGTTCAGCAAAGTATAAGTTAAATATAACAACAACAATTAATTTAAGATAAACAATTTTTAAAACTTTCACTCAATAAAAGCAAAGGCTGATGGCTTTTTTGTTAGTGCCTTAACTGCATAATTTTTTGTAATTTTAAAATTGCCTTAAATAAATTATAATAATAATAAAAATGATAGAATCACAATAGAACTCATAGAGAATATATAATACCTAGAGTCACGACCTTTTCCTCCCTTGCCGAAAACACCCTCAAAATTTTTCTGAGGTGAACTCTCACAATCCTCTCGTTTTTTCGTGTCCGTGAATCTGTGTAAGAGGTGAACTCTCACAATCCTCTCTTTTTTTCGTGTCCGTGAAGTGAACCTGTGTAAGGATGCCAAAAGAGTAAGCACTCAGCCGTGACAAAATTTTTTTCCTGATGCACAAACCCAAAGTGACAGACTTCCAGCACAGCAAATACGAGACCAAACGCACGACTTGTTTTTTAAAATTTATTAAGATTTTTGATACAAATATTGGTAAATTATAGTGCAATTATATGTTAAAAGTGCAAAGAAACAATATAACGTATTTATTTTTCATATTACATGCATTTTTTGTATGATTAAGTTTTTTCGTTTGAAAATGCTGAGCTCAACGGAATCTTATTTTCGAAATCTGAGCCCATGAAACCCACCTCGACTCCAACCTGAGCATTGTATCTAACTCAGTGCGAATGTATGGGTGCAGTTTCTCATTTAAAAAGCATTGGAAAACTAACACATTCTCACTGGGTGAGTACAAAACGACCAAATTGCAGCTTGTAGGCAAAAAGAGAGCGAACACCCGAAGTCGTGACTCTAGGTTTTATAAATTCTCTATGATAGAACTCACGTAAACGCGAAGTTCACCATAATACGTTTTGCGAATTGTCAACTTCAAAAGTGACAGCAGTTCTTTTTTTTGTCAAAAAAAAAAAAATAAATAAATACAGAAAATGAGTGGTAAGAGCATTATTCGCGATTTAAATTTAATTAATGATGCAAATTATATCCATAATAATAGTTTCTATTTAGATTTAACAAAAACACCGTTTTTTACATAACACGTTTGATTGAAGATGATATGTATCAAAACCAACAATAATAATAATAGAGGACTTCCAGTTCCACCTCTAATTATGGTTTTAATAACTTTGAGACTCCTTGAAAAGGAAAGCTATCAGCTCGATTCAGGTGTGCTTTCATTGAAGGAATTTTCTATTTTTTTATATTTTATTATATGCATATATTCATACATAGATAAATAATATTTATTTCTTTTTATATACGTAAATAATCTTCGAAGCTGATTAACACGGTGTTAGTAAAAAAAACAGCCAGTCATGTGATTCGGAAAGTTGTAAATGCTCTGGCTGCAAAACTCCCACAATTTGTAACCTTCCCAGAAATTAATGATCGCATCAGACAAATTAAAAGATCATTTTTAGATAAATTTGACTTTCCTCAATGCCTAGGTGCCATTGACTGCACTCACATTAAGATTAAAAATCCAGGTGGAGAAATGGGGGCACAACATCGTTGTCGGAAAGGATTTTATTCCTTAAATGTACAGGTTCTCATCCATTCCGATAACAAAATATTGGACTTTGTTGCACGTTGGAGAGGGAGTGCACACGTTTCAAGAATTTTGAATTCCTCAAGCATTGAGAGACGTCTCGAAAATATGAATCGCATGGGCGGAGTTATACTTGGTGATGGCGGGTATAAGCAGACCAATATAATGATGACACCATTTAGATTAGGGACTAATCTAACTCAAGCCGAACAATCATACCAAAGGCATCATATTTTGTCAAGAGGAGTTGTGGAACGAACATTTGGACAGTTCAAAAACTGCTTCAGATGCTGTTTTAATGGCTTACACACTAATTTAAATACTACGAAAAATTCTATAACTGGAATGGCAGTTCTTTGGAACATTGCAAGGATTAGAGATGATTCCTTTAACGAAAATACAATTCAAATTCATACGTTAAATTGGGAAAATTATTTAAAATAAGGTCACCAATAATTTCCATATTTTTATTTCACAAGATCCTGAAGATGACGAACAGGAAATAATTGGAAATTTCTCGGAAGAAGTTTTAGGACAAGTTTTATTAAAAGATACTTTTTCACGAATAACTAAATAAAACAAATAGCAAATACTCCGACAGCAACACTTAAAACTACTACATATTTGTATCTCTCCACTCCAAAAGCAAAGAAAGAACTGCAACAAACGCTCATCCTCATATTTCGCAATTAGCTGTCGTCTCTTCTACTTAAACAATCTCTTCTTGTAATAAAACATATAACATTTTTACTGTGCCTTTGTAAATAAAAACTTATGAACACTTTTTTTTTTTAAATAATTTCGTTATTTTTTTTTTCTCATTTTCGATTTGCAAGTTGATTAATTCGATTTGCTTTTTATTAATTTCCACTTGCATATCAAACAATTGTTTTCGAAAAGTCGTTTCCTTTTCAATCTGTTCAAGTTTTTTTTGCAAGACATCTTCTCCACAGAGTGTTTTTTGTTTTTTTTTTTTCATCGTCGATGAAGCTCGTTTCGGGATAAGTTTATCTGGTGATTAATATTCTCCTTCGTTTTGTATAACATTACCAGCAAAGTGTGCATCGCTGTCAAAATGTGCATCATCGTCTTCAAAATCGTACGGGAACACTTCTTGGATTTCAAAGTCCATAGGATCTGGTTCCTTTAGTTATGGGCCGCCACCTGTTGCAGTAACTTCTCTTCGGAAGTTGGATATAGCAGTGCGGGCAGAAGTTTTCATCCGCATCCCCTGACCCTTTAACTTTTCGACTGGGAGATCTAAGCCAATGTTTTGCATATCAAAACTTACTTTGGTCCAGCATTCATTTTTTTTAGGAAATAATCGACGTAAAGGGTTTTTCCATACAAAAGTTTTCTTAAATAAAACAAAAACGGTTTTAGATATCAATGAAATTCTTTACTCCTGTGGAAGTACATTTGATGCCATTATGTATGGAATACAATTTCTTTTGCATGGCCACCACGGGCACGCTTGCAGAAGTTCAGACGCTGAACCCAATTTTCGACGATTTTCAAGCCTAAATCGGCCGATACTGCTGCAATTTCACGTTCGATATTCGTACGCAGTTCATCAATCGTCGCTGGCTTGTTGGCATAAGCCATAGATTTGACGTAGCCCCACAGGAAATAGTCTAACAGCGTTAATTCACAGGTCCATTTCTGGAATGCGCTCATTGAACTTCGTTCTCAATAATTCGATTGTTTGGCCCGCTGTGTGACATGTGGCACCGTCCTGTTGAAACTACACATCTTCCAAGTCCATATCATCCAATTCATTCCAAAAATAATCGGTTAGCATTGAGCGGTAGCGATTCCCATTCACAGTTACGTGCCGGTCTTGATCATCACGGAAGAAGTACGGCCCAATGACACCACCAGTATGTAAACCGCACCAAACAGTGAATTTTTCCTGATGTAATGGTGCCTCATGAAGCACATGTGGATTGCTACCTGACCAATAACGCATACTTCCCTTATTGACGAAGCCATCCAGCCAGAAATGAGCCTCATCGCTGAAGATGATTTTTCGATGAAAATCCGGATCATTTTCAAGTTGTTACTCAGCCCAATTCACGAACATACGACGCTTCTGGTGATCAAGCGGCTTCAGTTCTTGCGTCAATTTGATCTTGTAAGGATGTAGGCCAAGATCTCTTCGCGAAATTCGCCACAACGACGTCACAGAGATGCCCAACGCTTGAGAATGACGTGTGAGAGACTGATTGGGTCTTCCGCAATTGATGCGCTAGCGGCAGCAATATTCTCGGGCACTTCTTTGTCTCACTGGAACGGAAACATTTTGAAGTGAGCCTGTTGATTCAAATTTTTCCACTAGACGCGCAATTGTTGATCTGGCAGGACGATTATGACGACCATAAATTGTACGTAGCGCTCTTAAAGTGTTGACCACTGGCTCCGAATTTCGGTAGTAAATTTTAATAATTTCGACTCGTTGTTGGATCGTATACCTTTCCATGATAAAATGGCAAACCTTACTGAAGAGAAATGTTAAAAAAACGGTCTATTTTTGTAGCGTCTCTATTGAAATACCCTTTATTATTAATTTGCGAGTCGATGATTTCTGCGTAGGGGGTAATGGAGTCTTTAACGTATTCTTTTTCTTCCTTTGTCCAATTTCTTTCACGTTTCTATAAATATAAAGTAATTTTATATATTTGTAATGTAAATTCTCAAACTAACTTACCTTTATAGTTTTTCCCATGATGAACAAGTATTTTTTTTTATAATTTATTTTAAAATATTCTTTTTAGTTTTTAAAATTGTTTGTTTGTCGGCTTTATGCTTTCTCGAACGGTAAATGGCTTTTTTTTGTATCTGTCAGAAGTTTTAAAAGCTTCAAAAAGCTGTCAGTTGCTACGAAATGTTAAAAGCATATTTCTAAATCTGACAAAAAGTGACAGATTTTTGATATTCAAGTTGTATCGTCTGATAAATATTATGAGAGTCCTGTGTTTTTGGCTACTTTTGTTTGTATCATTCAGAAACTAGAATAGAACGGAATATTGTATGCAATAAAATATGTGAATATAGAAGAGCCTGGGAGGGTTGTGCCTAGGTTGCGATTAAGGTGGTGTCAACAAAGAAGTCGATCTGTTGTCATCTTTGGCACTTCCACATAATGTTATGTATAATAATATTATAAAGCAAGGATATAAAATACATACATGAAAGGAGCAAGTCTTTAAGGGCCTAAGATGTCTGCTGGATGGATGGTTAATCTGCGCAATTTTTTCCATAATAAAATCATTGTATGAATTTGATTGAGAACTTTCGAAATTTGCAACTTTCCTTAAAAGCGTTACAACATTACTACCATTTGCAAAAGTGTGTATTAATGACGAGCGTAAATCTACCCACTGGTAGTGTTGAAAACCATATTTCTCAAACCAAACTTTTGCTCTACCAAGTAATGCGGACTGTATTCTTGGTATGACATCAAAATCTTCTAAGCTATCTCTTTTTATCCTCAAATCCACATCGTCACACCATTTTTTAATATCAACCCGTGATAAATCAGGGTCAAACACGGGAAAACCTGACGTTATTTTTTGGTGACTACTATTTTGAACTAACCGAATTATATCGCCGACTGCTTTCAAATTGATCAGATTCTCTTGATAATTTTGAGAAGCATTGTCTTCAACATCATTCTCCTTCTCTGGATTATTATTCTTTTCTGAATTCATGTTCACAAAATATTTTCTACCAAAAATATTATAAATAAGAAAAAAAAAAAAAAAATTACTTATCTTTTATTCCCGTAAGGCTTTTCAGTATACCTTTGAATTTTTCCAAAATATTTTTGTTCTCGAACTTTCTGTTTTTCTTCTTATGGTTTTTCTTGAACCCAAAATCCAAAATCAAGAATTATTTATAAAATCTCTTCTGAATTCTTGATTCTTTTTTATTCTTTATTCACAAACAAAAATTCAAGCAACAACTTTTTTTTTTTTTAATAAAAAGGCTTATAGGAAGTATCCCACTTCTGATGAAAGGAGCAAGTCTTTAAGGGCCTAAGATGTCTAGGGAGGATTTACTACCACACCTTCCTCTAGAAAAGCTACGTTGAGAATGCCCCGATTCTCAACGTTTCACTTTTCTCTAGACGAAAAAAAATATTTTGTTGTTGTTCCATTTCCAAACAATCTCAAAACATGATTTTCAAAGCTCAAGTTTTTGAAAAACAAAGTTGATATTAATCAAGTGTGTGTATCTATCATACATATGTAACATATGGATGTATTTATATGGTTTTCTTTTCTAGATGAGTCAATTTAGTACGTTTTTCATCTTTGTAGAGTGTATTCCAATATTATTTTATATGTATATGTTTCCACCATCAGTTAAACATATCTACCTTGGCTTTTCCTTCTTTTTCACTACAGGTTGTCATTTCTTTCGTGTTCTATTTCATCGTTTTAGATGATGAATGAAAAAATATACATTGTTCATGGCACAGCATACATTTTTAGTTACAATTCTTAAGACATTCTTGAATAGAGCAAAATTTCAATATTTTTCATCTTAATTAAGTAGATGCACAATTTTTCTTTATTTCAATAAATAAATAAATAAATAAACTTAAAGAAAAAAAAATCGTTAAGCACATGAATTCTCTTCCTCTAAAGTCATGGTACATTTGGCAACTCCTATAAATTTTTAAAGAACTTTGCAACGGTGAATAGTTTGTTTAATTGTTTTTTTTTTCTTTTTTTTTTGTCAGTAAAGCTACGTACACGATTTAGAGATCAGGAAATTATTGTCGGATGTTTGCCGACTATGTATATGACAATGAGCTGGCAATGAGCTGAAAATTAAATTTGTGTGTACACTGCTTGTTTTTGCCAAATATTTGTCTGACAATACTAAAATCTAGTTTGACCAAATACCTGACAATAAATTTGTTAACATTTGTAGATTCTCTGCCAACCGTCTACACACCAAATTAAATTTAATGTCTACAAATAAATTTCCAGCTCATTCAGAATTGAAAACATTTTCAAACTTCAGATAATGTTCTTTAAACTGAAAATTAATATTCACGTATATTTTAAGATACAAATGAAAATGTTGGCTTTGAAATGGATATCGAACCACAAACGACTTTTTGGTTCCAGCGTTCGAAAATAGGAAACTTCGTGTAGGGGATTAGGAAACAATGAAAATAAGGTATTCGAGAATAGGAAAAAATGCTTGTTTTCAATATAATCTATTTTTAATATTTACTGATAATATTTTTGGAAAAAAAAGAGTATCAAACATGAAAACATTTGAGACAATATTTCAGAAAAAAAAAAACAGTACTGGACTCAGTTAAAGTATTTTTTGGAACATGTTCTTTTCTCATAGTCCTCAAACTGTTCGGCAACTGGTGCAACGACCCTACCTTGGAATATTTGCCAAATTTGTCTGCCAACGAAAAAAAGGAAATATTTATTAAACTACATCTACAAATTTATTCATTTGCAGACATTTGCATAAAAGTTAGAAAATTAAAAAGCTTTGCTAATCAGTAAATATATTTTGAAACATGAAAATGCGAGGGAAGGGGTTTACTGTAGAAGAAAGGCCCTTGATCTTCTTCAAAATCAGAACAACATTTATTCCAAGATATGATAAATTAGTTCAAGAAGCCGTTTCACCATTCAAAACGTTATTAAGCGCTTTAAAAACGAACGCCGCGTCGGAAATGCGCCGCTTAGAGCGGCTCCATCAAAGCCTAAGATTCATTAATAAGCACGAGCAAGATAAGCGGAGATATTGAAAAGTACTATGAAAATAGTTCATCGTGAAACTGTGCGCTATGCCAAGCTGGGTTTAAGTTTCGTTAACCTAGAAGGAAGCTGTAAATCAGTGGGGTCATAGAAAATGGAGGATTGCGTTCGTGAAACAGTACGTATATTAGACTCCTGGTCCTGACTTCTGGCGCAAGGTAATTTTTTCAAATCGACGCATTGTGTTCGCCTCAGATGGTGGCGTAAAAGTATGGCGAAAGTGAGTGGATGCCTTTAATACGAAAAATACGGTTGAGACAATAAAAAAACGGTGGTGGAGGGGTAATGTTATGGGGCTGTATGGCTGCATCTGAGTTCGGAAATCTTGTTTTGATAGAAAATACCATGGACCAACATATTTACTTTAATATTCTCAAAGACAAGTTAGAGGATAGTGCGGAAAAACTGGGTCTTTTAAATGAATTCTAGTTTCAACAAGATAAAGATCCCAAACATACTACCATAAAAGCGCATGTGTCCCTAATTTACAACAAACATGAAGCCCGATTGAGAAAATTCCTCACTAAAAATGGAACACTTAGTTAGTAAAAGACACAACATAAGAACACCACTTCCTAAAAAATAATTAGTTAAAAATAACATTTCGGAGGTCTTTTAATATGATCTGCCCAGAGCTTTGCCTTGGCACACCTATGATCTGCTCAGAGGCATAAAAGAAAAACGCCAATCGATTCAATAAATCCACTTTTGCTCCGAGAAATGTAAGACTTTTTTAACGATCAACTCTTGCATTCTGTTTTACAAATCCAACGATTTGTCGACTAACCTTGACATCAAAACAATAATTTGAAACTCTCAACCTACAAAAAAAAAAAATAATATTATGATGGACATGGAAGCAAGAAAGTTCTAAGAGTTATTTTTTCTCGCCCTTACAGTTCAATTTGTTCCAAATTATTTCTTTCCCAAACTTTCAGACTCATATTTCCTCCTGGATTCTTTAAATACCTACTATGTTAATTTTTGTTAATCAACTTTAAACGTTACATGAAATGAAAAGTTTTCCAACCTATTTTCAAATATTTTCACCTCATGCAACTAATTTCAATTCTTGTTGTCTTGTTTTTCCTCTGTCTACCGCATCAAAGTGACATTACCGAAACACCTTAAAGTAAGACATCGATAGCAGGTGGCAGCGAGAATATAATAATATTTCCCTGCCCTGAGCTTCCTACCAACATAGTTTTCCATTTTTATAATTTTTTTCTTCATTTTTTTTTTTTTTTCCTAGCGTTTACACTCAAAGTTGTAATCATGCCTCATTGGATGTCCTTTAATCTACTTTGTAAGCATATTTTTGATATAGGATTTAAAATGTTTGTTTAAGGTTAAAAAATTATGACAACTTATATAACTTTCATCTCGGCGGCAGCTGCCACAGACAAAGTTAAATCAAATAACTTTTACAGCTTAAGAGTTCAAGAGGGTTTTGAAATGAAATGTCACTCATAAATTAGTGCTATGTAGTTTGGTCGATCGAACAAACTGAATTACATAGATCGTTTCAGAGATTGGAAATACGTACCTACTTTTTAATTCTTGAAATAAATCTAAGCTCAGTGAAACCTTTGGAAATATAATTTGACGAGGAAATTAGAAAAGTTTGAAGCGGATATACCTAGACGATTGCAAAGGGTTCTGGAAATGTCATTGAGATTTAAGGGATGGGGAACACGTGTGACAGTCACAAATGTTATACTAATTTAAATTTAAGTCAAGCATTTTTAAAAATATTTAATACTAAAGACACTTAAGACGCTTTTTCAAACTTTTCTCTAATGAAATTTATTTTCTTTTCTTGCAGAGAATTCATCAAACAATCTTGTCTTGGGAGGGCCGAATCATTAACAGAACCATCTTCACTGCAAAAATTTAGCTGCTAACTGAAACACTATTCCATGCAGTGCAGCTAGGTGTTCAATGTCCATTGGTTCTATAAGAGTGTCTGTCGAAATCAGCGGCGACGCAAGTTACAAATGAAAACAAAAACAATGCCTTGCTGACAGCATGATTGTTTGTTACCAACTCTCACAACCGGAAGACCAACTCCACTACCATCGATTTCATCAATTGGCATCAAGTCCACGTTCAAACATATCTGCATTCAATGGCTGCAAAATGTGTCATCAATCACACCTGGCAAAACAGTCTACAGGACTCCAAACTCCAATTCCAGATTCCAGAGAAGGAACCTACCTCTCAGGAAAAAATAGAGAAATCTTGTTTTTAAAGGAAATTATTATACATTTATGTATACCAAAAACTAAATTATTCAATTTTCATGTACCTTAAATATTTTCTTAAGCAAGAACTTAATAAAAACAATCAAATTCGTTCGCAAGCCATCTGAGTCCTTATACTTTTACTCTTTTACCTAGGTCAGTGTCGCTGAACAACCCGTACAGTACCAATGTGGTTAAATCTTGTCCTCAAAGTGGCCTAAGGCGCTGTAATCCGTTTTGACAGGGTCCAAATGCATAAATGACATCACGCTGTGTACAGACTTTTGGAAGATAGTGCCTTCGAGTATAAATAAAAAAGTGTTTGATGTATTTGGAGGGTAAAACGTAGGTAGATTTCCAATTTTGTTATAAGTGATCAGTGTTCTGAGCTGCTCACGTCCTCATGTGCAACGCTTCTTTATATGCTTCTGGCTAAGAAGAATGTTTGTGTCAAAAAATGACAAAAAGAAACACTCTAGTAAACCGTCGCCCAATCTAATCCTTTTTAGTCCTCCAGTAAAGGAGCATGAACCTTGAAACAAGGCGATTGTGGTTCGGGATGAAAATTTCTCGCGTGACTTTGATTCCCATTTGCATCTTCAAGAAAAAGAATTAGCTCAAATTTTACCAATTATATTAGTTCTCCGAACCTCGTTGTCTTGGAATACAGAACCGAAGGGTGATGTATTAATTAAGAACCAACCAGCTTAGGATGCGAAATTGGAAGGGCCCTGGCTATACCTGTGGGTTACAACTCCACCCTTTTAAAATTCAACATGCATATAAGGAGATTGTTTTTCTAAAGCTACATATTTAGAAAATATTCATCCTATTCATTCTTGTGTTATTCCCACCGTTGTATTTTTCGTTGAAATATTTTCTTATCACAATTTTAAGTTCTTTTCTATTTTTATTTGCAAAGTTTGGGCAGTTTTGCGCATTCATATTAATTTTAATCAGAACCAAACTCTCAAAAATTATACGAAAAACTTATAACGTTATAACCAAGGAAATTACTTAAATTAACTGAAACTTTTTACTGGCAAACAAGTTTTTGTACGGCAGCTAAAATGCTATGGGAAATCTCCCAGCTTCACTTTAGGCGACTTTAACTTATCAAGGACATCCTGATATATCTCTAGTGGTTGTTGAAATAAATTTAAAAAAAACTTAGTCCTTCCTTCCGCTTCCTGTCTCCTGTGAACCTATCGTCCGACCCCTTTTACGTACAAACATTTAAGAAAAAGGATTACATATCCATCACGAAGAGGACATCATGTGCAATGAAGTTTTTTAAGAGGATACTCTTATATTCCTCTTTTGCTTAATGAATATTCAATGAGTATAGTTCACCGGGGTTTAACTGTTCATCTGTTTTAGAGAGATGGATCCAAGTGGACAGAAACGTCGATTTAGGAGGAAGAGGACTTTAAGTTCGCCGGAGAAAAAAGCCACTTAGAGGAAATTAAATATTCTAGTTGTGTTTGTTATTTCCACTCAGACTTCAATAAGTGTTAAAGCGTTGATCTATGAAAGGAACAATGTTCTTCCTAGCCTGAGCTTGCGTTTGGAAGTTATCCATTGCCATAATGCAGTGAAATCTTGGTAAGTAAAAACTGCTTCTCTAAATGCTTCAGGCTTACGACAATAATTTCTCACGTTTACTTTTACCACCCTATGAGGCCAGTTATAGCTTTCATTCGTTTTCATCATTGAAACACATCATTGGAATTCTTCTGAACAAGCTAATTTATTATATCAAAACCAAAAAAACATTCGTTTGAATTTTAACTTCTTAGTATAACTCTGATGTTACCCGGACAAACAACAAGTCCTTTACACAAATAAATCCTTGCAGAAGATTATCACCACCAAAGGTGTTAGCATGGCATTTTTTTTTTATTTTTTTATTTATTTATTTATCTACGATATTAAATCAACAGATTGTGGGCTTAAAACTAAATACAATGTTATAAAAGACTTAAAGCAATATTTAAATTTAGTTTGAAATTTTCTCTTGACATAATTAAATCGATATTTTCATCGTATGTTAAATTAAATAACTTAATGCAACTTGAAATTGGATCACGTAAACCGTAGGAAGTTCTATGAATAGGTTCCCATAAAAATGGTCTTGGCCTTAATAATCGCTGAGGAACATACAAATTAAATTGGGAAAGCAAATTGCCACAATCAATGGTAGAACACAATACGTCACGAACAAACATAGCACTGAACATTTTCCGTCTTACTTCTAGTGATTGTAGACCAAGTAGTAAGCTTTCGAGGCATAAGATTGCCGATGATTATTATTGTCGCTTTCAAAAAAAATGACGAAGAGCGAAACACTAACATTTTTTTTGAATTTTTTCGATTCTGTTGATGTTCTTTGCAGTTGAAGGGTTCCATATGATGCAACAATATTCCAGCATAGAGCGGACCAATGAGCAGAATAAGGATTTTAAGGTGTAAGGATCCTTAAATTCAGAAGAATTTCTTTTGAGAAATCCAAGTGCTGAGTTGGCTCTCGACACTAAGGAATTGATGTGTGAGTCAAAAGACAATATACCATCAAAAATCACCCCTAAATCATCAAACTCGTTAACGACAGGCAAAGGACTATTCAATAGAGTATATGATGGAATCAAATGAAAATGTGATAAGACATGCAGGCACACTTATTAATATTTAACTCTAAATCATTTAAAAAACACCACTTTGAAAATTGATTAAGATCATTTTGAAAACGAGAACAATCATGTATATGAGACACCACAGCATAGAACTTGACGTCATCCGTAAACATAAGACAGTTACAGAAACTCAGAATATTAGGCAAATCATTAACAAGAAGCAAAAACAGGACGGGACCCAAATGGCTTCCCTCAGGAACACCGGAGCTGGCCATTATAGGATTAGAGAAAACATCACCAATGGAGACAAACTGCTTCCGCCCGAATAAATAAGACTCATATTACCGAAAAATCCAAGGGAAAAGAGTTTTTTTATAATAACACTTTGATATTGACCCCACTAAATGCTTTGACGAAATCGGTATACACAACATGAACTTGCTTGCTTCTGCTTCTAAAGAATTAATACAAAAGTTAGTAAATGCAACTAAATTTGTACAAGTTGATCTTCCCTTCAAAAAACCATGTTAACTGACATTAATTCTAAACCTAACAAGTTTACAGGGCCTTACATCAGTCAGGTTCCTTTTTTTACTTGCGACATATGCAATTGTTCAATTCGTAAGCAAATAGTTGAGATTTTGATCAAATATGACATTACGATGATAGAGAAGTCGAAAATGTGGGTCCGGCGGTTCTGTCCGTCTGTCTGTCTATAAACGCACCTACAGCCTTAACCACTCGTCCCATTGACTTCAAACTTAAAAAAATTAGAGGTTTGAGCGAATTCGCGTGGTTTAAATTTTTGATTTGATTTTTTTTTAGTTTAAAATTTAATGTAGCCACCATTTTTTTGGTCAAAAACCAAAAGTTTTAATTTTATGAAAAACGGCTCCTACGGTTTTTTTTAACTTCCTTGAAAGTTTTTTTTTTTCATTAGTTTAAAGTATCTTCTGGCTTCTGGCTCACCAGTTCTAAAAAGCAACTAGAATAATACCCACAACAGAATCAAATTGTAAGGAGCGGATATATTTTAGTCCTTAGATAGATGTGTTTGCTTTAAAACAAAGGACTGAACAGAAATTAATGTTTGCTTATCTGATATTACAAAAGGTTCGAACAAATTTAAGTTCAAAGGATTTTTTTCCGCTCTCACAGATATCTTTCGAACGGAAAACCAATAACCACAGACAAATGGTGTTTTGAGTGTTTATCTTAAGCTTATAACTAAGATCAAAGGCAGTCCTTTACTTTCCGAAATTGTCAAACACAAGCATTAAACAACAATTAACCTTACATAAGTTGGTCTTCATTAGGAGTTTTTAAGTTATAAAATATGTAGTTCGATTCGATATTGTCTTGCTTTTTGGCAAGCCGAAATAAATGACTGACAAATGACAAGGACTGAGAGAGTAATTAATTTAAATTTCAAAGTGCAAAACTTTGCAGGTTTCTCCAGTCTTGAGCAGTTAGCAAATAAATAGAAAATCTTTGAGTTAAGATGAACGCATTAAATTAATTATCGTAGGTACATAATATGTATATGTTCATTTAAAGCAACTGGGGGAGGGCGTGTTATTGTAAATAAAGATTTGACAATTCGATTCAAATTCACGTTTAATGTGGTTTATGAATTATGATTCATTTAATTTTCATACTGCAAAGAAAAGCCTACAAAACCGACTGATAATTTTAAATCTTACTCACACAGTAAATTCATTTTCTTACTGCCTATTCCTTATTACTCAATTAGAGAATTCTGTAATTAATGACTAGTAATTGAGGTGTTAATAAATTCTTTGTACCTTTTTAATGTTGTTGAAAAAAGTCTAGTCTCGTGCATATCTCATGTCATTTCATCCCACACCGCTGGCTGCCGCTGTGAACTACACAATCACAATCTCTATGTACAACAATCTCAGCACTACCGTACTCCCGTACTCCTCCCTTCACATTCGTACACCTATTTTTAAATGCCCTTAAATATGGTCCACTTCTAGTAAAAGTGTAATGTCAACCTGAACAAATTCAATTCACTTTACATTTATTGCAAATTTGGCAGCTTTTTTGCCTTCAAAACTGTCTTTGAAAAGGGAATTTCCCTCATTATTGTTTTCCTTCTTTTGTTTTTTGTTGTGTATGTGAAAAACACACCAACATCGTTCGCCGTTCGTTATTTATTTCATTAGCTTCGTTCGATGTTACCAGCCCCGGGGCGCTCCAGTGCTTGTCATTAACCTGAACGGAGCTGTCAAAAAACTTAAAAATGATTTCACATGGAACGCATTAGTAGTGCCCTGTTTTTTCCCTTAGTTGTATAGCAACAGCTGATTCGAACAGCTCTAAAATTATTGCCCCAAAAAAAACATGGGGTGATTAAGCGCTCCCGGTGCGAGCACTGAATACACATCGAACACGGTGGGAACGCACCGGGGCGAAAAAAGAGCGACATCGGACACCTTAGTGCGAAATCAGCGCACCACAGATCCAAAGCACACATCGAACAAACCTATTGTTACTCGAAGATTGTGGTTTAGTTTTTTTTTTTTTGCGTTTAGAGTCCAGCAAATTGTAAATTTTCAATAAAATGAAAAATATTGTTAAATTGATGGTGAAAACATCTTTAGTTTACTTAATTCAAAGTACATTAATTTGATATATTTATGTAGATTTTTAGTGCAAAAAGATTTCATTGAAAATTAGACTAGCTGCGAAGCGGGTTAAAATATGACAGTAGTGGTTAAAAATTTATTCATTCTTAACCACAATGCATGGAATTCACACACGGCCCTAAAGTCAAAAAAGATGTAAATGTTTCTGTTATTGCTGGAGGTTCAAAAACAAATAAATATGATGTGGAGTCCTTATATTCAGCACTTAAATCCCCTACTGCAAGAGCCAACAATGTTGAGTTACCAAATGCTAAAAAAAGGACTACATTCAAATGTCATGAAGCCGCCATCGCCACCGCACAATATGTGCGCAAACACTAATTTTGAAAAGAAAAACCGGTACTACTATTTAGTCGAAAATACTCCCTTTTTTTTGCATCAGTACTACCTTCAAATATTTTTGTCCGGCAACACTGCTTATAATATGTAAAGAGTATCTGGTATCATAGTGTCCGCAGCTAAGTGGTTAGATGCGTTGGTTGCTAAGCAGAACATCGTGGGTTCGAGTCCTACTCGTGCCCAAGGTTTTTATTTCATCTTTCACGGACACTGCCTCTTGCGAGGAACTGACAAAACTTCCAAGAGTATCATCTGTCATGAAAAAGTGCTTCTCAACTTGGCTGTTCGGAATCGGCGTAAAATTGTAAGTCCCCTCAATTCTTCACACGCACCCAGAGAATTTTTGATGAGAGTAAGCCACTTGGGCCTTGGCTCTTTAAGAGCTGTCGCGCCACTCTATTTGTTTTTTTTTATATATCTGGCGTCACTATTTTCATTCAAATAACCGCTGTAATATATCTAGAGTTTGATAACTCACTCCAAACAACTTATTTTATGTGATTTAAGGGGCCGACCCATAGAATCCGTCAATCCGTCTGCGTCAATGCAGACGTTGCTGCCAACGTATTTGCCGGATGGATCCGTCCCATAGAATACGTTGTAAACTTTGACAGTCTCATTTGCTTGGTGTAAAAATTATTCCCAAAACCGCAAATCTGAACAATTAAAACATCAAAATCGTGACAAAATTAGCTGATTTTAATTATCACTATGATCTGATCCGCATCAGATCATGAAAATAAAACAGCTTCTATCATCAATTTCTCTTTTACTTCGAGTTTGGCAAATGTTTGTATTTTTTTTTTTTTTTTTTCATTCCGATCGAAGTTGCCCTACGACGTTTTTTTCAACGATTATTATGACTTTTTTTAGAGGAAA
>CAKKXW010000047.1:14069-51395 GCA_920937365.1 Sphaerophoria rueppellii | reverse complement strand
CTCTGTGCCTTTTAGCAAAAGCTAACCTTGCCTTAATATTCTTTGCTGATAGTAGAGGCTTCTTCGGTTTTTCTTTAGCTGTTAAGCCAATTCTTTTGAGTGCTCGGCGTGCAGTCCATTCACTTACTGACTTCTCTATGTTTTTGGCTGCTTGCTTAGGTGTTTTTGATGCACAACTTCTCAATTCCCTTTCCATCCTCCTTGCATCCAAGTCAGTTAGCAGCCGTTTTCTTCCTTTTTTCATTGGTGGAACTTCGATATTTTTGCTTTTTCTTATATTAAGCACAGAGGTTTTTGATATTTTTAAAATGTTTGCTACCTCGCGCGATGATTCACCACTTTTAAGTAAGAAAATAGCGCGGTTCACGATATTTTTACAAATTTTTTTCATGTTGACAGTGATTCTCGATAAACGTTTTTAAATGAACTTTTATTGACAGAAACTATAAAAAAATATTATAATCTTAACTGTTGCTTGTGAAATATCAGTAAAATAAACTAGGCACAGTAGTAAAACGTGCATAATTGGACAAATCCCAAATCGTCATATTTTTGTTTTTTTTTGGTTAATGCATTATTTCTTTGAAATTTCTTATTATACATCTTGATTGCTATTTGAATAAATAAAATAAGAAAATAAAAGAAAATTGATTGTTATTGAAAGCTCCAAGTTTCAATCAATTTTTTAAACATGCGAGAACATTTGACCACTTTTGCTCGTCACTGTATGTGCAAATGTGTGCATGTATGCGTGATTCTGTTTTTGATTCCGACTTCAAATTCGGAATCGTTTTTCTGTTCTATCTAGAACAAGAACTGTCAGCTTGTGCCAAGTGAACGAATTCAGAATCGTTCGGAACAGTTCCGGACGACCAAAAAAAAAACGCTCTTACAAACAATACTTGACTCATTTTAATCTTGGTACACACATAAAACAGGTATCAATAAAAAGGTGATACTTAGGTTAAACTGGGGCACATTTGACAATTCATTTTAAAGGGTCTGTATTTTTGTATTCGGTTGATAGATTTCAATTTTTACTTGCGACATAATAGAATATGGCAAGTATTGAATTCGTAAAAAAAAAATTGAGATGATGATGAGATATGACACTACGATAATAGAGAAGTCGAAAAAAGTGGGTCCGGCGATTCCGTCTGTCTGTCTGTCGGAAAGTTTACAGGCATCTACAGCCTTAACTACTGGTCCGATTGACTTCAAATTTGGAAATTAGAAGTTTGAGCAAAAAGTCATATCCCAATTTTTTTTATTTTTGTTTTAAGATCAAAATTTAGGGTAGCCACCATACGATTTTTTTGGCCAAAAACCAAAACATTTTTTTTCACAAAAACGGCCCGAACGATTTTTTTAAACTTCCTCGAGTTTAATTTTTTTAAACATTCATGTGTCTTATGCAAAAAAAAATGTTTATATTGCTCCAAAACGGTACCTCCCATTAGAACCGTTTTTTTGTTATTAGATTTTCTCGAAAACTGAAAGTCCGATCAGCGTAATTTTTTTTTTCGAAAGTACGTATATATTGTTCGAATAATATTTTGTTTTCAAAAACATTTCAATTTTTTTTTTTGGATGTTTAAAAAATATTTTTAACTTTTTTTTTTCAAAATTCTGTATCTAAAAAACGGATCAATTTTAAAAATCCGAATTGGAGTATAATATGTATATTTACATGGTCTTGATAACTGCATACCCAAATTAATTTTAAGATATTTTTGAAAAATTTTATATATAAAAAATTAATTAAAAAAAAAAACGGCTCCGACGATTTTCAAAAAAAAATTCAATAAATCAAGAATAAGGTTTGAATTTGTTTGGCATTTAAATTTTTGGAATGAAATGTATATACGAGATACATTTCCAAATTTTAATTTTTTTAATAAATTCTAATTATTTTTATATTTTTTTGAGTTAAGTGTAAGCTGTAAGTAAGAGTGTAATTATTATTGCTTAAACTATATCTCTTATTTTAACACTACTTTTTGCAATATAGGTAATCATAAATATTTAGTTTTAGCATGCAGGAGCAAGTTCGTACGACCCAGTCGTGCACATTTTTTAAACTTCCTCGAGTTTTATTTTTTTTAAACATTCATGTATTTTATGTAAATTTTTTTTTTGTATTGCTCCAAAACGGTACCTCCCATAGAACCGTTTTTTTTATATTAGATTTTCTCGAAAAATGAAAGTCCGATCAGCGAGTTTTTTTTTAAAGTACGTATATATATTGTTTAAATAAAATTTCTGTATCTCAAAAACGGATCAATTTTAAAAATCCAAATATAAGTATAATTTGTATATTTACATGGTCTTGAAAACTGCTTACCCATTTTAACTTTAAGACATTTTTGAAGAATAAAAAAATAATAACTTATATATAAAAAATTGATTAAAAAAAAAACGGCTCCGACGATTATCAAAAAAAAAATTCAATAAATCAAGAATAAGTTTTGAATTTGTTTGGCATTTACATTTTTTGAATTAAATGTATTTACGAGGTACATTTTCAAATTTTATTTTTTTAATAAATTCTTATTATTTTTATGTATTGAGTTTTTTTTGTGAGTTAAGTGCAATGAAAGAACATTATATTTATTTATTTCAAGTAAATATTTAAGTGCATAGGAATGCAATCAGAATTGCTTAAAGTATATCGCTTATTTTAACATTATTTTTTGCAATTTTTGGAACATAAATAAATATGTTAGTTTTAGCATGCAGGAGCAATTTCGTGCGACCCAGCCGTGCACATTTTTTTTCTTCCTGATAATGTTGCTGATTTGATCAAATTCAATAATTACAAATAGATAATTTTAAGATTTAAATGAGAGAATAATTATTAAGATATCCATATAAGAATAATCTCTTAATTCTCACGTATGGTTTTGAAAATCATATGCATACTTCATAACGTTGAGTGATGTCGATAGTGATTTGTATATTATATGCCTAAATAATTTATATTTTTATCGATTAACCATCATTAACAGAGCCATATATAAGGTCACTGAGCTTTAGTTTTGAATTTAATTTAAATTTTAATTGGAGATTTGCATTCAAACTAAATTTTAAGTAATTTCTTTTTAAATGCTCTTCAGCGAAGTCTAAGCAATCTAAAAGTTAAGATTTTGAATTGAATTAAACGAAAATCTTACACATGCGTATAAGATCGATGAACAAATAATTTTCTATTTATGCTTTTATACTGTACTATTTAGAGCCGATTTTTTAATCGTCAGATAAACAGGCAAATAGTGTTTATTCGAAAAATAACCAAATATTTGATTTTTCAATCATCAGATAGACTAATGTATTCGACCGATGAATACTCAGATAAGTTTATTTGCCAGTTTGTTATTTTTATTCGATGATTGAAAAATTGGCTCTTATTTGAATAAATGTGTTGAAATAAGTTTGTATCTGAAATGTTTGGAGTGTTACTGACATAAATTATGATTTACTACGAATAGAATATTTTTTTTTCAGTGAGCTTAGGGAAGTAGGAAAATGAGGAGTAGTTTTGACGGTCAGGTTTAAATTTACCTTGACCTCGGTATAGGGATTATCGCGATTTAATATGGAGTGGTGCGGTAACCATGGCGTTTTTGCTTACAGCAACAAACAGTGGGACGGTTACACTCAGGAACTAACTACATCTTAAGTTCCTTGGAAGAGGTGTTGTTTGATAAAACTAGTGGTTTTACTTAGCAGTTTGAGTATTTTTTTTATTTGTTTAATTTATTCAGGCACGTTTAAAGGTGAACGACAGTCCAATGACAGGTGCAATATCCAACCCATCCGACGAGCAAGCCTAATGGCCATCGCCAGCGTGCCTACCCGCACTCGGTCGACTGGACATCCTAAACCAATTTTTCCTTTAGGGTCAGGGCATAGCTTTCATTGGTTTTCATCATTGATAATTTTCATTCGGGTTTTTTGAGCAATTAATCAATTGTTAAGTTTGGTACCAAAATGAAAGTAATGAGTTCAAGAATTTGTTTATCAATTAAAATATTTAATTTAGCCCGAATATTTTGCTTAAAATTCATTTTAACTTTTTCAATGATGTAATCGTTTTCAATGATCAGCTGATTTGTCATTCCTTGTTTCACAGTACCAGCGGACCAATGAAAATGTTCGAATTTCTTTTTGTTCCAGACTGTCAGTGGTTCTCTCAATGATCTAGTCTAACCTCAATTGTCCAATTGACGCACAAGCAGTGTTACCACATGGACTCGTTTTTTCTTCCTTGACTCCGGGACTCATTTTTATCACGTTTGACTGGTTTTTTTTGCAAACACAAATAGGTTCAATTACTAAGAATTATAAATTTAAAAAAAATAGTCACATGTTTAAATCGTTATTTCTTGTCCTAAACGCTTGTATTTCGAACGTTCAGACCACACAATTAATTTCTTGCATGGTACAAGTTAAAAAAATTGATTTCTGAAAGAGTTAACAAATTTTTTAGTGTGGACTCGTTTTTTTTTGTAAATTACTCGTTTTCCAAGCTTCTGGGACTTTTTTCCAAATATTTTCCATTTCATTTTTCACTGACATTTTTGTTCAATGACATAACATTTCAATGATAGCTATGCCAGACCTGTCAAAAAAATTCAAAAAAATTCCACTGATTTGTTTCAATGATTGAAACCAATGAAAGCTATGCCCCGACCCTTAGAATCATTAAGATCCTGTGAATCAATGAAACAATTTGGAAAAGCACGACATCACATTGGGTGGGTTAGGAACAGCAGTTTCGTAACAAATTATAAATGTTTTTGCTTTTTGTTTTAACATTAACATTTTTCTGATGATTTTCCTACCACAATGAGTAACATGAAAATTCATACTATGATTTCTTTCCCATATTGTTAAATAATTTCTAATAAAGTCATAAGTAGCTAAGTATAGAGAAAAGAAACAAAAAATTAAAATAAAAGTGAACTCATACGCTACCGTGAATGCTTCGATATATTCCACTGTAAAATGTTATTTTTCCTACTAATTACTTGTCATTATACAACTTTCGTACATTATGATAACTGGGAAATCCGCAGCAAAACTTTAATCAGATAAAAAGATGTAAAGTGTGGAGGACAGATGGCTTTCACCAAAGTGAATACTTTTTGATTTTTTTTTTTTTTTTATTCACAAGAAAAGTTTGAAACGTTAATGGATGACTTGTGTTAAGTTCCTTGTATTCAAATAATGTATAAACTCTCATTTGACATTCAGATCCCAAATATCTCAAGGCAATAACTTTTCTTAAAACCACTTGTTCGTTGCTTTTCCTTCAAGGTCCTTAAGCCTTATATTCAATTAAGTATCAATAAACAGTAAAATCAATCGACAAGTCCTTTTATGGCTATTTATCTAACACCATACTTGACCAACATCAGTATTCATTTATCACATTAAAATCTCAGAGCAGGAGAAGCCTGGAATGACGAATAAGACAGCGACAGTCGCTTCTCGCTCGATTGTGGGTCGTTCGGTTTGTTGGAGGCAAAAACACCCATAAATGTTTTATCGATAGTAATAAAACTTTTGCTGCACAGAGATCTTTGTAAGTGAGTAAGAAGAGAAAAAAAAAATGATTTGAAAATGCAATAGAAATATATATTGTCATAATTGCAAGGGAATCGTTTCAAGTATAAGTAAGTGAAAAGAGGACGGTTAGGCTGCGAAAAGAAAATAAAAGCTAAAAATTCATCTTCTTTTATGTATTTTGCTCGATTGATACGATCAATGTGATTGCTGCCTTATGGGATTTTACATTAAGCCATGAAATTGTTTCTTCTCAGATCTGCGGAAATTTTTTCCCCTGAAATGAATTACATTGGCAAAAGTATTGAAATGTTTACTAGAAGAATTGATTTCTTTGAAAAAAATTGCTACTTTTGCCTTTACAAACTACATTGAAACCAAAAAGAATTGAATTTTAGCTGAAGGTAAAATCCCATTAGTCGAAAATTGTAAGGCACTAACAAAAAATTTATAGGCTTGTTTTTTTACTTGCGACATATAGAATATATGGCAAGTATTGAATTCGTAAAAAAAAAAATTGAGATGAGGATGAGATATGACATTACGATGATAGAAAAGTCGAAAAAAGTGGGTCCGGCGATTCCGTCTGTCTGTCTGTTGGGAAGTTTACAGACATCTACAGCCTTAACTACTGGTCCGATTGACTTCAAATTTGAAAATTAGAGGTTTGAGCAAAAACTCATATCGTTGTAATTTGTTTTTGTGTTATTTAACATTGCAGTTGGGCTGCGTCCGTCAATTCCATTTATGTGTTTTGAACAACGATAGCAACTTAGAGGTGCTTCTACCAATGGCTTTTTCCGTCAATTCCTTTATTTGGCTGGAGTTATAGCTATATCACGGGTGCCAAGCCGATCATCAGACTCCTTTGTTAGTGGTGCTGTCTAGTTGTTCTTTCATTTTAATCGAAAAACAATTCGACTTTTTGAGTTCATATTTGGGATTTGAACCTAGGACCAGCCAGTTGGGAAGCCAATGCACTACGCACTGCGCTAACAACTCCACTGATGTTTCGGTTTCCCATTGCAGACTTTTTATTGTTTATCAGTTTGCAATTAATAGACATGCATTTTTACAAGCTCCTCAAAGTATGCTATCTTGTTCCGCTTTCATTTTTTCTAATTTCCTATCTTTGTGTGACAACGGTTTTGTTGTACACACAGAGGTTTAGATTATTGAAAGTTTTTGACATTGGTCGGTTCATTTTGTTGTAAATTGTTTTTGTGTTATTTAACACTGCAGTTAGGCTGCGTCCGTCAATTGACGTCTGTCAATGGTGCCAGCTCCAAATTTAACAGCAGCCCACAAACAAAAAAGATTGGAATTTGCCCGCTAAAACATAAATCGGGATTGGAAAAATGTAAGTGACTTTCTATTAATCTACACTAAAATCTCGTTATTCCAAATGGCATACTGGAATGAATTTTTTTTTATTAGGTTATTTTTAGTCACGAAAAAAAGGTTTAATCTCGATGGACCAGATGGTTTTAGCGGGTATTGGCACAAGAGGAACTTTGTTGGTGGGAGCTGTATGGTTTGGGGGGCCTTCTGCGAGCGTGCCTTCACCTCTTCCAGAATAAACAGTTCTGACTACACTTCGGTCCTTGAGGAGAATTTGGTACCTTATTTAAGACGATTTCGCCGTGTTGAGCATGTCTTCCAGCAAGATAATGCCCCAATTCATGTAAGTCGTCAAAGTTTGGATTGGTTCGGACCGAAAAACATTAATTTGATGGAGTGGCCGTCACGTTCTCCAGATTGCAACCCCATAGAAAATCTTTGGGGAATTTTAACTCACAAAATGTATGGCCATAATATGCAATTTGCTAGTGTTGCTAAGCTGTGAGAGGCAGTTGTGACAGAATGGAGCGCTTTAGACGACTCCATATTGAAAAATCTAGTTAATAGTATGCCAAAAAGAATTCTAAGATTGGTGGAAAATAGATGCAACAAAATTGCAAATTAATTTTTTATTAAAAATGAACTTAAAATAAAGAAAAAACAAAACACAATAAATGCGGTTATATTTTTGCAATACATTAAAATCTGTTTTTAATTTTTAAACACAAGGGAGGAAATAACGGTACTTTATTTTCTACTCAATTTGCTTGATCAGTGATTCAACTCAATAACAAAAATAGTAAGGAGCCACTCCTATTGTAGGTTTTCTTTTAAATGCATTTTTCCGGGTGCGGTTATACGTATGCAAGACACTGTATGTATATTTACATGGTCTTGAAAACTGCATACCCAAATTAATTTTAAGAGATTTTTGAAAAATTTTATACATAAAAATTTAATTTAAAAAAAAAAAATGGCTCCGACGGTTTTCAAAAAAAAAAAAAAATCAATAAATCAAGAATAAGGTTTAAATTTGTTTGGCATTTAAATTTTTGGAATTAAATGTAATTACGAGGTACATTTTCAAATTTTAATTTTTTTAATAAATTCTAATTATTTTTATATAATCATAAATTCATAAATATTTAGTTTTAGCATGCAGGAGCAAGTTCGTACGACCCAGTCGTGCACATTTTTGTTTTCAAATTATGTTCCTAGCAAACAAGGTTCTACATTTTAAATTCTTTTTTAGAGACAAAAGGTGATTTTGGATTAAATTTCATAAACCTAATAGTCGCGTCCCGTCGGTCGGTCGGTCAAGGGAGGCGCGGCGTGTTATGGTTCGACAAGATGCAGGTATTCCGGAACGAAATTAAGTATCAATCAAGTATGAATAAATAGTGAAAATAAAATCTTAGCTAAAGTTCAATATTTAATTTTATATATTCAAAAGCTTCAATGAAACCACAGTTTAAACTCATCGGCCCTTAGTAATAGAACCCATTTTAGCCAAAATTCGATTTAAAAAAAAAATCAGTAGTAATAAAACACACATCTCAATTCTAAACTAAAAATATGCGCTTAGAAGCAGCTCACCTGTAACTAAGTCAAATTTAAAATGATAGAATCACTGAAGTAAGCGCGAAGTTCACCCGCATAATACGTTTTGGGAATTTGTGAACTTCAAAAGTGACAGCAGTTCTTTTTTGTTAAAATAAAAAAAAAAAAAATAATAATAATAAAGAAAATGAGTGGTGAGAGCATTATTCGCGATTTAAATTTAATTTGTGATGGAAATTAAATAAAATAAATAAATAGAGTGGCGCGACAGCTCTTGAAGAGCCAAGGCCTAAGTGGCTTACTCTCATCAACAATTCTCTAGGTGCGTGTGAAGAATTGAGGGGACCTACAATTTTACGACGATTCCGAACGGCAAAGTTGAGAAGCACTTTTTCATGACAGATGATACTCCTGGAAGTTTTGTCAGTTCTTCGCAAGAGGCAGTGTCCGTGAAAGATGAAATAAAAACTTTGGGCCCGAGTAGGATGGAAATTAGAGAGCGATAAAAATATATAAAAAAAAGGTTAAATGCTTGGGATTGGGAAGAATATACCGATCTAAAATGAATGATATGAAAGCAAACGTTTTATCCATAATAATAATTTCAGTTTAGATTTAACAAAGACACCGTTTTTTACATAACAAGTTTGATTGAAGATGAAATCAAAACCAACAATAATAGAGGACTTCCAGTTCCACCTCTAATTATGGTCTTAATAACGTTGCGACACCTTGCAAAGGGAAGCTATCATCTCGATTCAGGTGTGCTTTCATTGTAGGAATTCTCTTTATTTTTATATAGATAAATAATATTTATATATCTTTTTATATACATAAATAATCTTCGAAGCTGATATACACGGTGTTAGTCAAACAACAGCCAGTAATGTGATTCGGAAAGTTGTTAATGCTCTGGTTGCAAAACTCCCACAATTTGTAACCTTCTCACAAATCAATGATGGCATCAGACAAATTAAAAGAGGATTTTTAGATAAATTTGGCTTTCCTCAATGCCTAGGTGCCATTGACTGCACTCACATTAAGAATAAAAATCCAGGTGGAGAATTGGGGGCACGACATCGTTATCGGAAAGGATTTTATTCTTTAAATGTACAGGTTCTCGTCCATTCTGACAGCAAAATATTGGACATTGTTGGACGTTGGAGAGGGAGTGCACACGATTCAAGAATTTTCAATTCCTCAAGCATTAAGAGACGTCTTGAAAATATGAATCGCATGGGCGGAGTTATACTTGGTGATGGCGGGTATAAGCAGACCAATATAATGATGACACCATTTAAATTAGGGGCTTATCTAACTCAAGCCGAGCAATCTTACCAAAGACATCATATTTTGGCCAGACGCGATAATTTTAAGACAAATTTATCGTATCGTTATTGACTTCGATACGATACCGATACGATACTTGATAAAATATCGTAATAGGAAAAAAATGTGCATTACCATTATAGCAACGCAAAAAGTGAAACGCAAGCTATTCAAAATGTATTTTATTTGATTATAGACTATCCGAACCCCCAATTTTAATTCGACATTTGTTGAAAGCTCACAATCCCATAACCGTTCTAAGAGAAAAATATAGAACGGTGT
This sequence comes from Sphaerophoria rueppellii, assembly GCA_920937365.1. Classification (NCBI taxonomy): domain Eukaryota; kingdom Metazoa; phylum Arthropoda; class Insecta; order Diptera; family Syrphidae; genus Sphaerophoria; species Sphaerophoria rueppellii. Next base: position 41,315 of record CAKKXW010000047.1, on the reverse strand, counting down.
ACCTTTTAGCGTTATCTGTTTTTCTGGTTTTGGCTTGTTACTCCAACCCCTTAAAGACTTTATTTTTATAAGTGCATTTATATATATATGATTGTAGATGAAGACAACCTTTCAACCACCTATTATATGAAATAATAATCAAGCGGCTACTAACATGTCTCGAAAACAAATTTCGCGTTTCGTTCCAGTATCGATGTTCATCGGGTTCTTACAAAAGACAATCGACAACGAAAGCACGAGCGAACGCGTAAAAAACAATCAAATATGTGCGCATTACTGCAAGTAAAATACTATTAGTTAATGCTATTGAAAGAAAATTCGAAAATAGAATTCTTTCAGTCGATACGATATATTCGATAATTATCGGCCAGTGCTTATCGGCGATACGATAATATCGATAATTTTATAAACACGTTTATCGTATCTATATCGGTATCGCAGGTACTGGATATCGCGTCGATTATCGTATCGACCTTCGATACGATACAATACGATACCAATATTTTTATCGAATATCGTGAAGCCCTACTTCAGATGCTGTTTTAATGGCTTACACACTAATTTAAATACAACGACAAATTCTATAGCTGCAATGACAGTTCTTTGGAACATTGCAAGGATTAGAGATGATTCCTTTAACGAAAATACAACTCAAATTCGTAAGTTAAATTGGGAGAATTATTTTAAATAAAGTCACCAATAATTTCCATATTTTTACATCACAAGATGAAGACACTTTAGGACAAGTTTTATTAATAGATACTTTTTCACGAATAACTAAATAAAACAAATAGCAAAACCGCCGATAATAACACTTAAAGACACTACATATTTGTATCCCTCCACTCCAAAAGCAAAGAAAGAACTGCAACAAGCAATTTGCTGTCGTCTCTTTTGCTTAAACAATCTCTTCTTGTATTATAACATATAACATATATATTAAGTATTTTTTATTATGCCTTTTTAAATAAAAACTTATGAACACTTTGTTCACACTTTGTTTGTGTTGAGAAAAAAGTAATAACGAAATTATTAAAATTTCGTTATTACTTTTTTCTCATTTTCGATTTGCAAGTTGATTAATTCGATTTGCTTTTTATTAATTTCCACTTGCATATCAAACAATTGTTTTTGAAAAGTCATTTCCTTTTCAATCTGTTCAAGTCTTTTTTGCAAGACATCTCCTCCACAGAGTGTTTTTTTTTTTTCGTCGATGAAGCTCGTTTCGGGATAAGTTTAACTGGAGATTTATTTTCTCCTTCGTTTTGTACAACATTACCAGCAAAGTGTGCATCGCTGTCAAAATGTTCATCATCGTCTTCAAAATCGTACGGGAACATTTCTTGGATTTCATAGTCCATAGGATCTGGTTCCTTTGGTTCTGGGCCGCCACCGGTTGCCGTAACTGCTCTTCAGAAGTTGGGTTATAGCAGTGCGGACAGAAGTTTTCATCCGCATCCATTGACCCTTTAGCTTTTCGACTGAGAGATCTTAGCCAATGTTTTGCATATCAAAACTTATCAAAACTAATGTTTTGCATATCAAAACTTACTTTGGTCCAGCATTAATTTTTTTTTTTGGAAATCGTCGACTTATTATTAATTTTCGAGTCGATGATTTGTGCGTAGGGGGTAATGGAGTCTTTAAGGAATTCTTTTTCTTCCTTAGTCCAATTTCTTTCGCGTTTCTATAAATATAAAGTAATTTCATGTTTGTAATGTAAATTCTCAAACTAACTTACCTTTATAGTTTTTCCCATCATGAACAAGTGTTTTTTACATTTTTATTTTTATTTATTTTGAAATATTCTTTTTAATTTTGAAAATTGTTTGTTTGTCGGCTTTTTGCTTTCTCGAACGGTAAATGATTATTTTTTTATCTGTCAAAAGTTTTAAAAGCTTCAAAAATCTGTCAGTTCACAATAACGGAAGAGTCACAATGATTGCGAAGAATTAGACTTTTGTTAAATTTTAACTATATTAGGTACTACGAAATGTTAAAAGCAGCTTTTCTAAATCTAACAAAAGGTGACTTTCAAACCGACTTTAAGCATGTTTATTACTAAGGGCCATTGAATTGAAAGATCTTCTCTTTTGAAGTTTTTTCTTAGAATGGAGTTCTGGGAACTTTAAATGAAGTGGCAAGCGTCGCAGGATGGGGGACTCCAGTTATGGAAAAACTATCTAGAACAGTTTAACATTTTTTGATGGCACACAAACTGCACATACTGTTTTCCCTTAAGGTTTCATTTTGTTTTTATGTTTATTGATTGATAAAGCCCGTATGATACTACATTTTTTCTCTATTTTTTCACCATTAAAAATGAAACAAGAAAGAGTGAGTATTTCCTTACCTGATTTCTCTATGAGTGCGAGTGTGTACCCACTACTGTAATTAATGGAAAATTATCAAAAAAATTCATTAAAAATGTAACTCGAACTACATTTTTAATGACCTAGTCTCTTTTTTTTTGACACGTTTACATTCAAGAAAATATTTGTGACGTTTGTCGTTGTTCAAAATTTAAATTATACAAAAACGGAAAACATTATAGATAAAATGCTCGTAAAAAAAAGGAAAACCATAGAGAAGGTTCTTAGATATGCATTTGCATTTTACATTGGCAAGTGGTGGTGTGTAAAAATGGCCAACAAAGTCAAGCAAATGCAAATAAATAAACAAAAATTGAAGCCAACAGGAAAACATTGCCATATCATAAAAACAAAGCGGTTTTCGTTTTGCGATGTTTGCCTTAAAAAAGGACCAAATCCAGGTGCAATCAAAATTAGGTAGTGTCCAGTGTGAATCAATGTCGCTTTCGGTGGACATTAGATAAAAAGAAAAAAAATCCTGATTTCGTTAAAAGCAACTTTAGCACTCTTGATGCGGCCAAGTTGTTTTTTATTGCCACTAAAACAGTCGTGGATTCATAACACTACTACGAGCCACGGGTCGAATAACCCTTTTCACCCATTTCTCTTTTTGTTCCGACATAAAGAATCGTAATTTCTACGAAACGGAATTGACAACCTAACAACATGCAATTTGAAATTGTCAGAAAATTGCTTCCTCTGTCTCGATGAAATAATGTTTTCTCTTTTTCTTGAAACTGACACTATCATATTATTAATGTTTAAAAAATAAAGAAAAAAATGTAGTATCATACGGGCTTAAGCAAATAATAAAAAAATTGACAAATTTGAGTGTAACCTTCACTCTGCTTAATATAAAAATAAAGTATAGCTGTATATAAACATTATGTGTATGTAGGTATCAGAAAATGCATTAGATCGTTGCATTTTATACTGTATTTGTTATGAGTTAAATGAAGAAATGAAGATAAATGCAAAAGAATTAAAGAATTTCGTAAATACAGTATTCTCCGCTTAATTGCACTGACTATTTTGTCAGATTTTTCGGTCAATTATCCGGATGGTTCAATTAACGAAATCCCGCTTAATTGACATATGTGTTCAATTAAGCGAAGCCCGTATAATTGCACGAGTAGGTCAACTAAAAAATAAAATATTGATCCCAGAAATTCATTCTATAAACATTTCAGTAGGTGGTACGCTTATATACGCAAAATTAACAGTGCACAAAAAAACGACCAAATTTTTGTTTTAGCAATTTGGCATCACTAGTTGAAGGTGTAAAAACGCCTGGAGAAAGAAGAAGAACGTCAGCGGGAATTTTTATCCAGAGAACAGAAAAATCTGCTCAAAAACCAAAGAACCTTGCTATTTGAACAAGTGGGAAAGAATGTTAATTTCATTTCAAGGAGTCTTAATTAAAGAGTGCTGCCAAAATTTGAGTCCTTACTTAATTTCAAAAGGGAATTCGAAGAAGAATCATAATTCATAAGACATGAGTCAGCGTGTAATAGCAGTCAAACAATAGCTATAGCTTTCGTTTGTTATACATACGTACAGTTCGCTGTATTGACAGTGCTGACCTAAACGACGAACATGTTTCCCGATCATGTTCGTGTGTGCTATAAATTCGTCGTGTAGGGGTAGGGGATTGTTTGCGAACTGTTCGGTGTTGAAATTTTTTTTCGATTTTCTCGTGTCCATCCGTTTCGTAGTTTGCCCTGTAGGGAGATGATCGCGAAGAAATCTCATTCTCTTTTCGACACATCCTCAAACTTTCAAGAATCAACACGAAACGATGTTCGCCAATTATGTGTTTGCCGTGTAGAGAATAACGCAACTGATCATGTTCGGAAAACATGTTTGTCTTTTAGGGTTAAGAGAATCTATTTTTATGTTTGTTTCATTATAGCTTTGTTCAGCGAGAAAACGACAGCACAGCTTCATGAAAAATGTCAGAACAGTTTGGAACAGTTAAGAACACAAAATATGTTCTACCAAAAAAGATGGAACAGAAAATCTTGTCCTAAACTGTTCCAAACTGTTCTAGACAGACTCAATGAACACCAAATCAGAACAGTTTGGAACATTAAATGTATTAAATGTGTCAATGAACACCAAAAAGCTGTACTTTTCTGTTCTAAACTGTAACAAACTGTGCAAAACAGTGTCGCTGAACATACCTCATAATTTTGTTGTCCTTCCAATTATCCGAAAAATGTCCATGTATTTAGTTTTTCTGCTGCATATTTTTTAGATCAATTAAGCGAGTAATTCAACTAAGCGGGGTTTAAAAAGCTTTACTACTAATACGGGAAATTTACGAGTTGCAACTAAGCACCTAACTTCAAAATATAAAAAAAAACAGATGGTTATTTGCGCAAATATAGACCATGTCTTAATAGAGGCTTTTGTCGCAAGGAAAAGTTTAGTCTTTTTCGAAATTATGTGCTATTCATAACCAGACTGCTCGCGATAAAACAAATAATTTCAATTATTTTGAATGATTATTGAAATTACAACCCTCAATCATAGAGGAGGGTTGTGTTTGTTTGTACGTCTCTTATTGACTCCGAAATGGCCCAACAGATATTTGTGAAATGTTAATGGTTGATATTGTTGTATTAAGTGATGATTTCTATGAAAAAAAAAATGAACAAGCTTCGTGGAAGAGTGGGAAAACTGGAAAAACCAAACAAAGGTCGGAAATTAGATTTTTTTTGTTTGGAATTTTTTGGTTTAAAATGGGTTTTCGAATGGAAAAATAGAAAGTTCTTGATGAAAAACTCGGAAAACTCATTGGTTTTCAAACGGAAAATTGCATGAAATTGTGGATGCATTGGTTTTCAAGTGGAAAACTTGAAAATTTTCAAGTGGAAAACTTGAAAATTTCAAAATGGGTTTTCGAACGGAACTCGGAAAATTCATTGGTTTTCAAAGGGAAACTGGAAAATTTGCGACGGGGAACTGGAAAGCAAGAAATAATTTTTGTGAGTTTATTTTTTGAATACAGGAGCAAGTTCGTACGACCCAGTCGTACACATTTTTTCTCTTGTATTGCAATTTGACATAATATTTATGAAAACATAATATTTTGTTTGGTATATAAGAAGAGACAAATTTATGTAATTTACTAGTTTAGTTTTAAATTTTTATGTTCATTTCATAAGAATATTGGAATAAAATAATTATTTTACGATTTTTTTGTGTTAGAAAAGGGTTTTGGAGATATTCAAGGAAATTAGCAGAAAGACAGTGTAATTACTTTTCAAGAAAATTGTTGGTTTAATATTTTAATCCTTATATACAGTTTTCTTCAAAGCTAATGAAAATAACGGTCTGATATACGAGTACGGAACCCTCCTCGAGGGAGTTCATCTGGCACTTGTCCAGTATGTATTAGGTCACTACCTATATTATCGAGGTCGAATTGAGGTACTATAGCCGCGTTTTTTTCACTACTCAGTAGACAGTGCAGCAAAATTTTCCTTGGCAAACAACAACAAGTGAGATTTCAGTCTGTAAAAAGGCCAGTAGGAACATGACAGTTATGCTGGCGATTGAACTTTCAATTATTGAAATCGCACTTGATTACTGTGCTAGCTACTGAGTAGTGAAAAAAGCACGGCTTATAATATATTAAAGTTAGTTTGTTATATCAACGAAATATGTGCTACATTGTTTTTTGTTCAATAATTTATTATGCAACGATAAACCGAAATCGTAAGATCTTTCTGGCAATATCTATTGATCTCATGTTAGCTCATTCCCTATTTTTCGGTTTCTAATGCACAAAGTTCTTATAATTTAAGGTCGCCGATGAGATGCTTGCCTATGGCGCTCTCAACGTTTAATCCGTTTGTAAGAAAATATATTGAGTGTGTGGTTTCACCCTTAAACCAATATGAAACAAAGGCTACTTTTATATTTTTTTCCCCCTCACGGTTTTCGCCTTGTTGTGGCGAGGGGGCTTACGTCTAACTCTTCAGCAATCCAGCTGCGGAAAACAAAAAGACAACTAAGAAAACCACAAAAAAGCAGAGATGTATATCGAAAATAAAAATATGAATAAAAGTTTATCTACAAATAGATAAAAATCGAACGGGGATATACGTTCAAGAGTCGGCAGAAGTCACGGATGTGACTCGTAGTAAACGAAATTCACACAATGTTTAAAGATCAGGGCATAAAAATTGTAGCATATGCAGATGACATAGTGGTTTTGGTATCAGGAGAGTTCCTTGCCACCATCGGAAACATTATGGAAAACGCATTAAAAGATTTATCTTCTTGGGCAACTTAGAACGGTCGGGGTCACCCCACTAAGACAGAGCTAGTTTTGTTCACGAAAAAACGGAAACTGGAGGACTTCAACCCTCCTTAATTAAATGGTATTCCTCTAAAACTCTCTAAGGAAGCTAAATTTCTAGGGGTGATCCTTGACTCCAAGCTTACATGGAAGCGTAATACTGAGGAAAGAATGAAAAAAGCACTATGTGCATTCTACACATGCAAAAGGACCTTTGGTGTACGTTGGGGTATGCGACCGCAAGTCATCCAATGGATGTACACAGCGATTGTCAGACCCATTCTCACCTATGGCTCTGTTGTATGGTGGAAAGCAGTAGACAAATCAAGCTATCTCAAGAACCTGAATAAAGTACAGAGACTAGCCTGTATAGGAATAACAGGGGCTCAGAGATCCACACCACAGGCTGGGTTGGAAATGATCTTGTATCTCCCGGCTATGGATGAGTTCATAAGGCGCACGGCAGCCAAAACCACAATTCGTTTAAAAGAACTGAGTTTTTGGAAGCACAGCACTTATGGACACGGGTCAATCTTACAAAGATATGACATGATTCCAAGACTGATGGAGATCACCGATACAAACAGCTGAATTGGCACATCATGCTCCTCGGAGACTACTTTTTTCGTGGACAGCCAGGCTGCTATCAAAGCCTTAGCCAGCCTTAAGATCGAAGGCAGTTTTAAACTGTAGGAAAGAATTAAATAGAATCTGCCACACTAACCAGGTTAAGCTCTGCTGGGTTCCTGGGCACAGCAACATAGAATGGAACGAAATAGCAGATGAACTAGCCAGGAAAGCGTCAGAAGCAGATACAAGTAGTAGCGACTATTCAGATAGGGGACCACACGTCCCGATAGGGGCACTCAAGAGAAAGATAGACCTTAAATCAAAGGAGATGATCAATAACTCCTGGAAATCCAGGGACGATTGCGAAATCTCTAGAAGTTTATGGCCTAACATTAATGAAATGGAAACTCGGTATATTTTATCGCTGAGTAAAAGGAACATTAAAATTCTGATAGGTGTACTAACGGGTCATTGCGCCATGGGCACAATGGCCAACAAGATAGGAGCTTTTGCACATTGCACCCGATTTCTGTAGGAGCTGTCAGGATGAGGAGGAAATAGAAACCATTAAACACCTGCTCTGTGACTGTCCGAACTTCCAAACCAACCGACTCCGTCATTTTGGGAACAGGTTTGTTGGAGAACTGGATGATCTAGCACAGGTCTCAATGGCAAATATGAAGAAACTTATAGATAGCACAGGCTGGTTCGTTAACGAGCCGGTCTACGTTCATCGACAACTTTGAATAGCATCGATGCTAACCTTTATTTTTATAGGGGATCACAATGGACCAGTAGGCCCCCGTGTATGCAACAGTCCACGCTGTGCACACCCCTCATAACCTAACCTAACCTAAGGCTATTTTTGATGTTGCTCTACATTTTATTTATTAGCATTTAAATAACCTTCACTTTATTTAAGTGATTTATTCTACCCGAAAACCTGTTACATTTATCCCAATAAATATCAACTAAAATATTATTGACCAAGCCAAGGCACCAGGGTATATAAATGATACGCATATTGACCAGAAGCGATAATTACTCGACACGTACAAATATAAGTTATCATATGTGTATGTAGGTATATATTTCAATTACAGATTGAGTTATGGTCATTCGATTAGAACTTTTTGTTTTCTAAATATTGGTAAGCTTCCGGTGTCAAACCAAAATGCGTGCAATCGTTTCCTTTGAGCTTGTATGAAACCATAACATGACATGCTCACCACACATAAGGTACATATGTATACTTATTTGTATCAATAACCCTCCGGGAGTGTTTGGTTTCAAATCCATAAAGCAATAATCTTGAGGCATATGAAAATAATTACAGTGTTTGGTTACATATAACCCTTAAGCCAATTTTAGGCATCATCATCCTCACCCTCATCATCATTATGCGTGGAACAAATTTTAGAGGTAAGGCAAAAAGCCGATAATAGCTTTTAAGGGAATCAATGTTGTCGGTTAAAACTACAACCACTTGACAAACTTATTGCATAGCACAGGCAGGGGCGGCAGAGCACTTTTTGTTTAGGTGGGGTGCATAGTATATACCGAAGCCGAAGATTTGGCCGAATTTTGTTTTTTTTTGGCCGAATTTGACCGAAGCCGAAGCCGAAGGTTCGATCGGACACTAACTAAAGTCAAGCAGAAAAAAAGATAAAAAATAATTTTAATGTTGAGCATTTGACCGATGGATAAATAAATCAAATCACTTGGTCAGTCTCAGTCAATCAATCGAGAATAATGGCAACAATATTCATAATTTCATAACATTTTTTTCCTCAATTAACTTTAGAAAAATTAGTATATTTCCAAAGCCAGAAAGTGGAGTTCACCTCATGCTCAGAAATTTTAGGTGGGGTCCATACCCCACCCACCCAATACCTTCTGCCGCCCCTGTTCACAGGTTAATACAAATTTTGAAAGAGTTTAATTGGTTTAAGACAGTTCTCTCTGTGTTTCCAACAATATTTTTTTTTGTCTATAGGTTCATGAAAATAGATCATGATATAATCTTCAATGATTTAGCTATTTTACCAAATAACATCCAATTAATTATTCAACTCGATGTTTTTTATTCCGAACTGGTTCAGATTTGTTCGTTAGCAGCAGTAATGTGCGTAATATGTATCATTTAAAATAAAAATCATGTTTTTTCAGTTCTAATTTGTTATTGTTTGTACATGTGTTAAATACAACGGAACGAAGATGATGTTTTGAGTTTAATTAGCAAAGTTCATCGTTAAACTCCACCTTGAAACATGACTTTGCTTTTATGAAATGGTTTCATACTTATTATAATACCTGCAGTATGTGCCTCATCTGTTCCAATGTCGAGGTGTAGTACTCAAATGAGTTAGAAGGGATTCATTTTTAAATTAGAGAACTTTGCAGTTGGAATATTTGTTTGTTTGTTTTCGTATTACTATTGAACCTACCATTCATTATTTTCTCAACCTGTTGATAAATTGCAATCAATATACAGTTCCTGACAGTTTGAATAGTCTTGGATTTTTTTTTAATTTCTTCGCAAGAGGCAGTACCGTGAAAGACGAAAAAAAACTCTACAGACACGAGTCGTGAACACTATTGCCACGGGGACTACATCAGGTACAATAGTGATGCAAAATATTGACAAGCTTGCGCATACTATAAACGCTAACTGATAAACTTACTACTTTTATTTTAATTCATCATCATCATGAGATACATATTTACTCAAACTACAAATTTCTTTTTATTTGTGCTAGTCTCCTGCATGTTTTAACATCGCCTGCAAGATCCTCTCTGCCGTAATATGTGAACGTCTGAAGCCTTTCGTCAACAATCTGATTGGTCCTTATCAATGTGGTTTCAGGCCAGGAAAGTCAACCATCGACCAAATTTTCATGTTGCGGAAGATCCTGAAAAAGACCTATGAACTCCAAATCGATACCCACCACCTTTTCATCGATTTTAAGGCCACGTATGACAGCATCTACAGAGACGAACTGTATAAAACTATGTCTAGTTTTGGCATTCCTGCCAGGCTCGTTCGCTTGTGCAAAATGAAAAGGCGATGCACTGTCATGCGATTTCTTTAACATCGTTCTTGAGAAGATAGTGCAGAACTCCAACGTCAACACCAGAGGCACTATCTTCCAAAAATCTGTTCAAATTCTCGCGTACGCCGATGATATTGATATAATGGGAAGAACACAGCTTGATGTCAATGGCGCCTTTGTGAGAGTTCAGACAGAATGAGGGAAAAACGAAATATATGCTGTCTTTAAGAGTGTTCCGGACCAAAACTAGTCTAGTAGTTTTATTTTATTTGTAAGGAGGCAAGTTGGAAGAATCTTCCAAATGGAGGCCTCACAGGGCAAATCGAATGAAACGTTTTTTAACATTTTCAATTCTAAGTGAATGGAGTTCATAATAAGGAGACCAAATTTGGTATGCATACTCATGATGAGGTCGGACTAAGGAAACGTAAAGCGATTGTGTTACATAGGGATTGGACAATTCTTTAGACCATCGCTTAATAAAATCGAGAGACCTATTAGCTTTATAAATAATTTGCTTGAAGTGGGAATGGAAATTCAAGTCTTTATCAAACATTAAACCGAGATCTCTTACAGATACGACTTTGTTAATGGGGTCATTAACAAAAAAGTATATTCTATTAGTTGGGTTTTGCTTACGCGAGAAGGTAATTTGCTTACATTTATTTGTATTTAACTCAAGGACGTTATGAAAGCACCAATCGAAAAAGTTTTTCAGGTCGTTTTGTAATAGCAAGGAATCCGTTGGAGTTGAGATCATTTTAAAAATATTCTTGTCATCCGCAAACATAAGAATATCTGAATGTTTTAAAATAAGACAAACGTCGTTAACAGATAAGAAAAAGAGTAGGGGACCGAGGTGACTACCTTGTAGAACCCCGGAAGTAGCATGAATTTGAATGGAGATTGAATTACGGAAGACAACTCTATAAGTTCTATTCTCAAGGTAGAAGCTTATCCAGTTTATAAAAATTGGTGGAAAACCAAGAGCTTTGAGTTTCAAATAGATTATCTTGAAGGAAATTTTATCAAAGTCCTTGCTGTAGTCAGTATATATAACATCCACTTCACTTCCATTTTCGAGGGCTGATAGAACACTTGATACAAATTCAATAAAGTTGGTCGTGGTGGATGTTCCTTTAAGAAAAGCATGTTGAGGGGAGAGAATATGGGCTTGAAATGAAAATTAACCGAATCATAAACTAAACTTTCAAAAAGTTTGGGGATACAAGAAAGTTTAGCGATTGGTCTATAATAATTAACTACAGTTTTATTGCCTTGTTCATGGATCTGAAATATATAAAAATCCTTCCATATATGGGGAAACACACCTCTGGAAAGAGAAAGTCTAAACATACCAATAATGCAACTAAAATTCTATGCAAAAACTTGATTTTAGGTCGTGAAGATCATCGTGCCCTCGCAGAGTTTTCCGAGTTCCCGATCCAAAATTATTAATTTTTCACTTTGAAAACCAATGAAATTTCCGAGTTTTTCATCAAGAACTTTCTATTTTCCTTACGAAAACTCATTTTGAAATTTTCTAGTTTTTAATTTGAAAACTAATGAATCGTCAACTACACGCAATTTTCCCTTTGGAAACCTATGAGTTTTCCGAGATCCATTCGAAAACCCATTTTGAAATTTTCCAGTTTTCCACATGAAAACCAATGCAGCCACAATTTCGTGCAATTTTCCATTTGAAAACCAATGAGTTTTCCGAGATTTTCATCGAGAACTTCTTATTTTTCCATTCGAAACCCAATTTTGAACCAAAAAATTCCAAGCAAAAAAATCTAATTTCCGACCTTTGCATTTTCCTCACCCCACTTACTTCTATAACAAAGAAGCTAAAAGTCAAACTCACATTATTTGTTAAGCTAGTTATGAAGACGCACCTCAGTAAATTTCAGCCATTTAGCATAAGTAGTTCACGAAAACCGTAACTGTCTGACTGACTCGCTCACTGATTCACTCATGTATGTAAATAAGTTAATTTTTTTACTACTACCTACAATTAAAAAAGTTTTGAAAACTTGCTAAGTACAAAAAAATTAACTAATTTAAATTAGTTTACAAGTTTCTTTCAAAACTAATAGTTGATTTTATGTAAGACCACTTAAAACATTTGCAATGCACCTACGAGCACTTGCTGAATCTCAGAGCTTGGCGTTCTCTTAGATCTCATTACTTTTCGTGGCTGATTTGTTAAGCAGAATTTTTGTACGGGAGAACTTGGCTCTTTTTTTTCATTTAAGTTTTTGTGTGATAAAGCTATCTCCAATCACTCTTGTTAATTAAAAGGATCCTTTTCAAAATCAAAATTATTTCAGTATTTTTATTTTTGAATAGCGGAAATATCCTATCCTATTACATAATTTTTCTTAAGCCCTGTACTAATAGTCCTTAAATGTAAATAGCTACCTTTCATGTTCCTTGCCAGAATTGTGTTAACATGCTCAATTATATCCTTTTTCAATTATAATTTCCCATGAGATCGAGCTAATTTTTTTTTGTCTGCAGGTTTCAATTACATGTGTTCATGATACTGTCCAAGGTTTTTCAGTAAATATTTTCCGACCGTTAAGGACTTGGTGCGAATATTGTCAAGGAAGTCAGTAAATTATCACAGTCTCCTCGCAACAGGGTGTTTGTATTTAACATCTATTTGCTAATGTATTTTCTTGTTTACTTGCGACTTGTAGCACCCATATCAAATTGCAAGTATGGCATTTGTTGCAAATCTTGAAAGATCAAAACTTCGAATTAAAGGTCCTTGAATAATACATTTATTTTCTTAAAGCAGGTTAAACTTTGGCTTCTGAATTACCATCATAATGAAATTGAAAATTTACTGGCACATATATCATAAAACGTTAGATTATTGAATTTTAAATTTAATCATAATAAAATAAATATAAACGTAACTGAACAAAAAATTATAATGGATTGGATTGTTTTTGATTATTTTTGAAGTGATATTCTAGCTTGTTGAAAGTTTAAATAATATATTCATGTTCACATTAATCATCTTGTATAGATAAATAAGATTTTATAGTTGTAAATTTTGAATAATGAACACAAAATGTTTCTTTAAATTCCGTCCGTCTTCCAGTCTGTTCTCTCGTCGTCAGCACTTTAAATAAATCGCTTCACGCTTTATTGTTTTATTTTTTAATAATTTTCCCTAATTCCAAATTACGTGTTTATTTATGCTTGTGACATACAGACAGGAGTACATGAAAAAAAAATACAAAAAAGCAATTTTTTTTATAAAATTTATGTTAACTTTTTTTTCAATATCACTTCTAAAAAATGAGAAAATATTTTGTCAAAAATTCAATGTCATTCAATTTTAAGTTAAATAAATTTCTTTTTGCATTAATCAATATTCAGTTATAACGTACATTAATATTTTTTGTTTAATGTTAAATTATCTAAAGACCAGAACAAGTTTGCCCGACCCAGCAGTGTATTTTATTTTTACTATACATATAAGTCCATGCTTTTTAATTTCAGTTTTATTGCTGGCAAACATTGGATACCTGTAGCTTGTTTGAGTAATTAAAACAACAAAGGCAATAGGCCTATTGGGACATTATACATGATGGTTAAAACTGGTTGCACCACTACAATACAGAATACAAAAACGATACAGTGACCAAACATCGTGTTCAAAATTAATTTTCAACTAAAACAACAGTACCGAGAAATGTTTACTTATTAGTGCTTATAGGGCATTGGTATTAAACAAATTATTGTGGAATTTGCTATACATAATGGTTTAGTTTCGAATTAGAAGAAAAATATTTTATTAGATGCAAGAGCTGCAAATCTTTAATACTGGCAAGAAAATGATGAAAAGCTTCAAATTGACAGTTTTCTAAATAAAATTTCCGAGAAAAAAAACATTTGAGAAACCGTTTAAAAAAACGCAGAAAGACCTCGAAAAACAACGTTTGGGTGTGAAGGAAAAATCAAACATTGAATAATTAAATGTGTGAAACAAATTATTCTATTTACACCTGAAGTGCTGATAAAAAAGGTGAAATAATTTTAGGCAAAATTGGCGATCACAATAAATACTTATCGGTTTTGAGAGCCGATCACTTGCATCGTATGACATGCGACTTTTTTCAGTTTAAAGCCTGAACTACATTGAAACACAAAGTGTAAAAAGTACAAAAAAGTATTCGTATTCGTATTGAGAACTTTGTGCACAGTGAAAGCTCGATCATGGTCAAGCTTTTGTTCACGCTCAATTCTAAAAAACGAGAGGGAGATATTTACATATGCATTTGTAGAAGCAGTACAGAACATAACTTCCACTGTTTTGTACTTTTTGGCACTTTATGTTCCGATGTAGTTTGGACTATTCAGAATAATTAAATACCTGTAACGCTTAGGGCATTTCTTAAATAAGTAAGCCTTAATCAGTAAAAGCTCTTTTCTTTTTATCCTACAAAATTTGTTTTACAAGTAGCATTTATGTGAAAAATTCGTATAGTTGTGCACCATTAAACCTCACTGTATTTTTAAAAGGACGGAGAACAGTCGAAACTCGAAAACATTACATATCAACTTCAGGAATTTAAGACCAATCTACACCGGCACCTCCTCTCCAATCACTTCTCTCTTTTCTAAAGCACTCACTGTGTCTGTGGCATAATAAGGGTATAAGAAACTCCTTGAAGTGTGTGTTTATTTAAAAAAAAAAGGTGATTATCAGTGTGGCTTCAGACCCGGAAATTCCACCATCGATCAAATATTCACCCTACGGCAGATCTTGGAGAAGACCCAGGAACTTCAAATCGATATCTACCACCATTTCATCGATTTCAAGGCTGCGAGCAATGTCTAGTTTTGGCATCCCAAAAAAACTTGAGCGTCTGTGTAAGATGACAATGGAAAACTCAAGCTGTTCCATCATGGTCGGAAAAAACCTAACGGACGCATTTGACGTCAAAAAAGGTTTTAGACAAGGCGATGCGCTGTCATGCAA
This sequence comes from Sphaerophoria rueppellii, assembly GCA_920937365.1. Classification (NCBI taxonomy): domain Eukaryota; kingdom Metazoa; phylum Arthropoda; class Insecta; order Diptera; family Syrphidae; genus Sphaerophoria; species Sphaerophoria rueppellii. Next base: position 26,009 of record CAKKXW010000047.1, on the reverse strand, counting down.
TTTCTTCAACATCATACTTGAAAAGATTGTGCAAAACTCTAACGCCAACACCAGAGGCACAATCTTTCAAAAGTCCATCCAGGTACTAGGATACGAAGGCGACATTGACATAGTTGGAAGAACACAGTGTGGAGCGTTCGAAGTCTTGAGACGGAGGCCAGGAAGATGGGTCTAGCGTTTAACGAGGGCAAGACCAAGTTTATGCTGGCAACAAGAAAGGAAAACCAACATCGACATCTTGGAGCAAACGTCAGCATCCGCTAGGATCCACTATTAACTCAGACAACAACACCAGCGCTGATATCAAACGAAGAATCACTCTTTCCAATCGCTGCTTTTTTTGGACAAGTGGTACTGGTAGTGAAACTGGAGACAGATAGCTAGGGACCGATCCGGCTGGAGACGTTTGTTGGATGAGGCGATGGTCCGACCTGGACTATAAGTAAGTAAGTAAGTTAGTTGAAAAGCAATTTTCCACGTCAGCGGATGCTGACGTTAGCTCCAAGATGTCGATGTTGGTTTTCCTTTCTTGTTGACAGCAATAACTTGGTCTTATCCTTGTTAACCGCTAGACCCATCTACTCCTGTAACTTTGTCAGTTCTTTACAAACACGAGAAGAGGGATTCGAACACACGCCTTTTATGTCACTGACCAATGCACATTGCCATTACCTTCATTTCACGCGTACATCAAAAAATTTATTTGATATATTTGTTTATTCTTTGTTATTTCATTGAAATCTTATAACCTAAAACCTTAATCTTTTGACATCTTTAATTGCAGTAATACACAAATAGAAAACAGATAGAAAGAAAGCAATATACAATGTGTTTTCTTTGTGCAAAAACACAATATGGCCACTGTAGATGAAGCTGTGCTGAGTGCGAACAATTTATTTACTAGTTGCTTAATTAACTTGTTGTGTTGCTGATGCAATTGTTGGTTGGTGAAATAAAGGAATCTTCATTATGTCTCCAGAAGGAAATTAAAAAAGACAATTTGAAATGGACGAAGCATCAACTTGTATGCTTGCTTGGATTACATTTCAGATTTACCTTCTCAAAACTTGAGTAATGTTCATGCTGAGCCCAATTTACCTTTAAATGCTACAGAACAAGGGTCATCCATTGGCTGCATTATTTATAGGACAAATGGAATTCCTGATAGGAAAGCAATAACTGATTTACTTACTACTGTAATTTTAAATGCATAATAAATTCTCAATGGAGTGCTTCTTCCTGATTGCATATAATGAATAAGGCTTTTAAATTTGCATCGCAATCAATTTGAAGTCTTTCTGAGGTCTAAGGTCTATACTTAATATTTACCTTAATGATTTATAAAATATGACTCATTGTTATTGAGCTCAGGCCAATTCCCATATAAAAATTGCCATTGTCCAATTTTAGAGAAATGAGACATTTGCTGGCCTTGCGGTCAAAGCACTCTCAAAACAAATGTGCAAAGACATTACGTCTGCCTGTCTGTTTGTAAACGCACCTCAGGCTTAACTTAAAAACAAACTGACTACACAAAGCTGAATACCTTATTGTCATTAATTGATTGGTCTTACTTAAATTCTTTTCCCAATATTGATTTAATGGTTTTTAATTATTATGAAAAATTATTTGAATGTTTTTCACTGTCAGTACCTTTAAAATCTGTAAGAAGTAAATCTTCCTCTCAATGTTGGTATGATAGCGAAATTCGGACCCTAAAAAATCGACGAAATAAATGCTGGAATCGTTATAGACAATCTCGTCTCATATCAGATTTTGTCATTTTTTATGAGGCAATAGAAATGTTTATTAATGTTTCCATGAAAAAGTATCTCTCCTACATGGACATGGACAGTATTCAAGATAATATAAAAAAGAACCCGAAATCGTTTTGGAATTATATTAATTCTAAAAACAGATCAAGTCAATATCCTACCGTTTTTAACTTTGATAATGAACAAGTTTATGATCCTTCGATAATAACTCAACTTTTTTCCGACTTTTTCAAAGCGCATACAACTGTTATACTAATGAAAACAATTCAAACTGTGATAATTTTGACGAAAATGATCAGCTGACTGGTCATTTGAACACTTATTCTTTCTTGACTGATATAAATTTTGACATAAGCATTGACGATATTGTTAAATTAACATCTGATTTAGCTGACAATGACTCTTCTGGACCAGATGGTATTCCGGTCTCCGTCCTAAAAAAGTGTGTAAGTCACTCATGTGTACCATTGTCATTTCTTTTTAATTATTCTTTGTTTTCATGTAAATTTTCTCGGGTTTGAAAAATGTCTTTTATTATTCCTTTACACAAAAAAGGCAAGAAAGATAAAATCGAAAATTATAGACCCGTAGCCAAGCTATCAGTTATTCCAAAACTTTTTGAAGCTATTATTTGTAAAACACTATCTTTCTGGACAAAATCTTTGATTGTTTCAAATCAACTCGGGGTTTTGAAAGGACGATCTTCTATAACTCTTTTAACTGAATTGACAGAGCATTCTATTGACAGAGCATTCTATTGACGATTTTAATAATAAAAGACAAACAGACTGCATTATAACTGACTTTAGCAAAGATTTCGATAAGCTTTCTCACAGAGTTTTACTTAAAAAGCTGAATAAATTGGGATTAAGCAGCAAATTTATACTCTGGTTTTGAGCTACAGACCAAATGCAGTGCGCTTTGAAAATATTTCATTATAAATTCTGGTGCTCCTCAAGGTAGCCTTTCTTCTTTTCACATTATTCATTAACGATCTCTCTTCTGTTTTTCAATATTCTAAATGTTTAATGTATGCTGACGATGTAACTATTTTCATATCTGTTTCTAACAATAACAATATTATTGAATGTTGAAAAATGTATAGCTATAAGCTTAACCCGTAAGTTGTCGACTTTTACATATGAATACAGTTTTCTGGGTTCAAGTCTGTCTATTGTTGAGGAAGTTATTGTGTAAACGGCGCCGAGGCCATGGAGGGAAAGAAGTGGCACTAAGTTATACCCTTGAATATAAAATTCATTAGGATCAGTAGCCTAACCTACTTGGTTTTCACTTAGTGCCAAAACAGCTGGACCGTTTAAAACAGTGTGGAGGTACCGCGCAAGAAAATTCGTTTTTAACTCACGAATATTACTATAATCGACCCTGAACTCATCAGCCATTGCAGCATTCAAAAATTTCAAAATCAAAACAGATGAGCTTTAAGATGATTATTGAATTGAATCTCAGACAATCTCATCGACTCAACGCCCCTGCTAGTGTCTTAACAGTGGCGCGAACCGATCCGATCCTGGAATTTGAACAATAATTCTCTATTTGTCTGCTGATGTTGTCATATGATATACATTGTATGAGCGAAAAAAAAAACGCATTGAAGTGTACTGCATATGATAAGCCATGCAAGATGCAACTATTTGTGCTAGGAAAGGAAAGAAGGACTGGTACTCACTGCGCTGTGTTAGGCATTTTGTTGCTGTTTTGGAGGTGCTGTGCTTTTGCACTTTTTTTGTTGTTTGCTTTTGTTTTTCCTTTTTTTTGCGGGATAAACACTGCTTTATTGTTTGTTGATGTGAATATGTATTTAGTAAACAGTTTTTTTTTTGTTTTTTGTTTAATTTATAGACTATTTTTTGTTTGTTTTAGTAGTTGATTGGTTTATTGTTATTTTTGTTGTTTTTTTTCATTTTTTGTTATACAGGGTGATTCACGAGCGTTGTGCCAAAAAGCTAGAGCGTGTAGGTTGAGTTGAGACAAGAAAAAAATCGTACTCGAGGGGGGTCTATTCCCCCCCGTTTAGCCGGGAGGGGCAATTTTCTGAAAAATTGACTTACTTAAAAAAAAAAAATATTAAAAATCAACGGCTTCGTTAAAAACACCGTGTTTTACCTTTTTGGAAAGCCAGAAGCATCTTCTTTCATTTTGTTTTTAAATTAAATTGTTTTAACGAATAGTTTAAAAAATATAAATGTTCAAACTCAAAATTTTCCAAAAAAAAAAAACAAAAAAATCATTTTTGAACTAAGTTTTTTTCAAAATTTTATGTAATTAAGTACTAATTTTGTTTTAAAAATCCAATGCCATTAGCCATTTTTAGTGGAAAACAGAAAACCGGATGCAAAAATGTCTTTTTGTTTTTGAGAAATAAAAAAAAAAAACAGAAGCACTTTTTTCAAAGAAAATCTTTGTTTTTATTTTTACCTTACTCGACTTTTAGTTTTATTAATTTATGAAACATTAACCTTTCTTTTAATATTTGTTCTGTATTTGGAATTTTATGAGGCCTCAATAAAGTAGAAAAGTATGTATTGGATTTTCCCTGGGTTAATCATATTTTTCATTGATAACGACTGAAAACTGACCTGAAATTTTTCTTATTATGCCTGCGGGCCGCGGCCAGTGGCATATTATCCTAAAGGAAAACTAGACACGTGCCTAGGGACGTCAGCCAACAAAGGGGCGCACGAGTGTAGTAACTTTGAAAAGTGGCAATTAATGCGAGTTCAAACCTGGTTGTTCAACTAACAAACTCATGAACTCGAACCGCACTTGCAATTTTTGTTCGGTCCTAAGCAATTCCACTTAGTACATTATAGAATAGAGTGGCGCGACAGCTCTTGAAGAGCCAAGGCCTAAGTGGTTTACTCTCATCAACAATTCTCCGGGTGCGTGTGAAGAATTGAGGGGACCTACAATTTAACCTCGATTCCGAACGGCAAAGTTGAGAAACACTTTTTCATGACAGATGATACTCTTGGAAGTCTTGTCAGTTCTTCGCGAGAGGCAGTGCCCGTGAAAGATGAAATAAAAACTATGGATACCAGTAGGACTCGAACCCATGTCGTTCTTAACAGGCAACGCACCTAACCGCTAAGCTACGGAAACTACATTCTACAGGCAAATATCTTCTCAAACAATATGTTCTAGAATCAACAAATGCTAGATGGTCACAGGCTCACAGGGTACCACCTGCCTAGCAACCAAACAAATATGGCCAAGCAAAGACTTGAAACTGTTAAAAGGTTTCATCTTCCTGAGCAGACAAAGTATAAGCTCCACAACAAGGAGGAAGAGGAAACAGTCCAACATCTTTTATGTAGTTGTCCAGCTCTCTTCAATAGAAGGAATAACTATCTCGGTAATCCCTTATATCCCTACGATAATACCAGTGAACTGGCAACGGTCGACAAAAGATATCTCTCTAACTTCATTAAAAATACAAAATGGTTTGTTTAAGTTCATTACTCTCCTATGGTATCACAATGGACCATTGAGGTCTAAGTGAAGCAACAACATCTAGATAGCCACTCCAACTCCATCCAGATTCAACTGGGTTTACCTATTTGGTCAACTCTGCAATTGACTTAGCTTCCTTCTAATTTTGTAAAGTGTTTTTGAATATTGATTTTACTTATTGTAGGGGCAAATAACCAAATGGTCGAAACTCATCAGCGGATGGCAAAGATTTTGACGGATTTAAACCCTCATATTTTCTAGATTGATTTTCGGGGAAATCTGATTTGCGAACCGAGTTGCAACTCGGTTTTCATAACAACGAACTCGAGTTAAGTTGGATTACAAAATGTACTGTTCGGCAGTCGGCTCATCATTAACTAAAATATTTTAAACCGAACCCGTAAGATCTTTTGGACAATACTAATTGATCTCACTAAAACTTAGACTCTTTTTCCTTGGCCCCCATTTCAACGCGGTGCAGCGGTTTCGGCCAAACTATACTACTAGATATTTTTAATATAGGGGCGCCGATACGATGCTTGCCTATGGCGCTCTTAACGTTTAATCCGCCACTGGCGGCGGCCACCTGTCGGTGAAGGGTTCTACCTGCTAGAGGCCTAAGATGATTAAACCGCAATTTTTCTTAAATGAAAAGACCTTAAGGTAAATAAAAGGCATCGCATATTTAGTCAACATTAAACAACCATTTCCAATTGAAATATTGCCTCATCAACACATAACAATGTCAAACTCATACTCTTGAGAAGAGTTAGCGGACATGTACTTCTGCTACGGTTTAGCTAATGGTCGAGATCGAGAAGCTGAAAGACTTTACACGGAAAGACTTTACACAGATATCCCAATAGAAGGTGCCCGAGTCGTAGCCTCGTAGCATGTCTTCACGAATCCACCGACGTCTAAGAGACTACGGACAGCTAGAGCTTAGAAGAAGTGAAAGGTCAATTGCAGGACCCGCAATCATAGAGGAAAGAATTTTAGATACGGTCCGACGTAATCCCTCCCAAACTAGAGCATGGAGAGTGCTTGCAACGGAACACTTACACCCTTACCACTTCACGCCAGTTCAGGAACTCACAGCAAACGACAGGTTATTGAGAGCAGAATTTTGTCGATCATATCTGCTTAGAGATGAAACTGAACGCAACTACTTTGAAAGGATTTTCTGGACGGATGAGGCACAGTTTACCAGGGATGGAGTCACTAACTTTCACAATTTACATCACTGGAGTGAATCCAATCCACATAGCAAAAAGCAGAACAAATCGCAAAATGTTTTTTCGTTCAAGAAAAATTGTGGTGTAATCATTACTTTATGAAACATTAATTAATCAAGAAAGGTTAATGTTTCAAAAATCAATAAAACTAAAAGTCGAGATAGGTAAAAATAAAAACAAAGATTTTCTTTGAAAAAAGTGGTTCTGGTTTTGTTTTTTTTTTTATTTCTCAAAAATGATAAGACATTTTTGCATCCGGTTTTCTGTTTTCGACTAAAAATGACCAATGGCATTGGATTTTTAAAACAAAATTAGTACTTAATGACATAAAATTTTGAAAAAACTTAGTTCAAAAATGTTTTTTTTTTTTGAAAATTAATATTTTTTAAACTATTCGTTAAAACAATTTAATTTAAAAACAAAATGAAAGAAGATGTTTCTGGCTTTCATTTTGTACAACACGGTGTTTTAAACGAAGCTGTTGATTTTTACTATTTTTTGTATAAAGTAAGTCAATTTTTCAGAAAATTGCCCCTCATGGCTTTGCGGTTTGCTCTCAGACCTCAGAGGATTAGGTTGGCAAGATCCAATAAATCTACGTCCCTACCATTCCAGACTTATACTAATTGACTTACCACCTCTTGAAACCCGTCGATTGTTTTATGTTTATTGTCAAAGTTATAAATGGAGATATTGATGCGTTAAATGTCCTCAAACGCGTCAATTTCAGTGTTCCAAGGCGTACTCTTCGAAACAATCAAGTTCCTCTTCGTATTAATCACTAACGTACCAATTACGAGAGGATTTCTCCCTTAAATAATATGTTTCATATTAACAATGACAATTATAACTTAACGCATCAAAAACACAACAACACAATAAATATTAGCTTGCAAAACTATGTATTGTAATAATCAATCATAATTTTTACATTTTGTATATAAAAATGTATTGTATTATTGTATTTCAATTTGCTTTTAGACATAATTTTGTTTATTTTAACTGTAAGTTAGAATTAAGCTTCACAAATAAATAAATAAACACTATGTAAGAACAAAGTATTTTAATATTGCTCAAAAACGGAAACTCTCGTACGGTTTTTTTTTTTTTGTTACGAGAATTTCTCGAAAAATAAAAAATATTTTCAATTTTTTTTTCCAAAAATCTGTAGCTCGAAAACGGATCGAGAGAGATCGCCAGATCCTTCTCTGATCGAGTGTCAAGTAACCTCTTAAGGAGCCACCAAAACGAAACCCCTGGTTTGACGAAGAATGCAGGAGGCATACAAAGCGGCGCTGCATAGAAGGACAAAAGCTGCTCGTGAGCTCTAGGAGCGAGAGGAGAGAAGAACGCCGGCTTCTCAGGAGAAAAATGAGAGCATGAGAAGCGTCAGATCGAGGATGTTGAGAGAGCCAACAGCAGGAATGAAGTTCGGAGGTTTTATCGAAAGATTAAACAGCTGCAGAGATAAACATGGGAACATCATAGTAGAATCGCAGTCAATGCTGGGGATCTGGAAAGACCACTTCTGTAGATTGTATAACGGCGACGACGACAGGAGCCTTTCATCGGAAACAATGATAGCCAACAATTCCGTGAACCCGACCTAGAAGAAGTGAAAACCCCAATATCACTGCTGAAATCCAATAAAGCCGCTGGAGCAGATGGACTAGCTGCTGAGCTGTTGAAAGCAGCAGGCAACGAGCTAGATAGGAGCATGCACCAAATTATCTGTAAGATTATGGTCAGAGGAATGCATGCCCGATGAATGGAACCTCAGCATTGTTTGCCCGATCCTGAAAAAGGGAGATCCTCTAAACTGCGCCAACTACAGAGGAAAAAGTCTACTAAACATCGCCTACAAGATCCTCTCTGCCGTAATCTGTGAACGTCTAAAGCCTTTCGTCAACAATCTGATTGGTCCTTATCAATGTGGCTTTAGGCCAGGAAAGTCAACCATCGACCAAATTTTTACTTTGCGGCAGATCCAATGAACTCCAAATCAGTACCCACCGCACCTTTTCATCGATTTTAAGGCCGCGTATGACAGCATCTACAGAGACGAACTGTATAAAGCTATGTCTAGAGTCTAGTTGTGGCATCCCTGCCAAGCTCGTTCGCTTGTGCAAAATGACGATGGAGAACTCACGCTGCTCCATCAAAGTTGGCAACGAGCTCACGGAATCTTTCGACGTCAAAAAAGGATTCAGACAAGGCGATGCACTGTCAGAACTCCAAAGTCAACACCAGAGGCACTTACTTCCAAAAATCTGTTCAACTTCTCGCGTACGCCGATGATATTGATATAATGGGAAGAACACAGCGTGATGTCAATGGCGCCTTTGTGAGAATTGAAACAGAAGCGGCAAAAATGGGTTTAGTGGTAAATGAGGGAAAAACGAAGTATATGTCTTCGAGGAAGGACACCCAACACCGATGGCTCGGACAGAACGTCACAATAGACACATACAACTTTGAGGTAGTAAAGGAGTTTGTCTACCTAGGCTCCACTATAAACACGGGCAATAACACCAGCGCCGAGATCAGACGAAGAATAACTATTGCTAATCGCTGTTTCTTTGGGCTAAGAAGGCAATTGAGTGGAAAAGCTCTCTCTCGAGCAACTCAGGTAAAACTGTACAACACACTCATCATTCCAGTCCTGCGGAACGGTGCAGAAGCTTGGACTTTGACAAAACGGATGAAAGTGCCTTAGGCTGTTTCGAGAGGAAAGTTCTTCGGGTCATCTTTGGCCCCGTGTGCATTGAAGGGGAATGGCGAAGAAGATACAACAGCGAACTTTACGGGTTGTACAACGTCATGGACCTAGCCAGAAGGGTCAAGGTCCAGAGACTCAGATGGCTTGGTCATTTAGAGCGAATGGACACTAATGCTCCGGGCCGGAAAGCCTTCGACACTATTTCCGAGGGACATAGGGAAGAGGAAGACCGTGACTCAGGTGGCGCAGTCAAGTGGAAGAAGATCTCAATCTACTTGGAGTGCAAAACTGGAGACGACTAGCTAAGGACCGTGCTAGCTGGCGGGGACTGTTGATTGAGGCCCACAATCGACTGTAGCGCCACCTTAAGTAAGTAAGTAAGTAAGTCACATATATCAAAAATTAATTAAAAAAAACCGCTCCACAGAATTTAAGTTTAATTTTATTAGTCATGCACATTTTCTTAACTAACATTCTATAGCGTATAAATAAAACAATAACGTTATTTTTAAAGCGAAAAAATTGCCAGTTAGCGTAAGGGGTACAATGGTTGGCACCCCCAATTTTTGTACTAATTATTGGCACCCCTAATGAAATGAAGAATGTACGAAAAACTACTATGCCTAGGAACTTAAAATCATATTTTTTCATAAGATGTATCAATTTTCTACAATTCTACATTTTTATTAAGAATTATTTCAATCTCATTTTATTTTTATCAGTGAAAAAGTAAAGTCGTTCTAAATTCTTGAAAAAAGCGCTAAAAATACAGTGTTCCCGCTAAGGAGACTTAATTTTGTAACTGTCCGTTTTTCAATTTTTTTTAAGTTTTTGGATGAATATTTATTTTTTTAAATAAAGAAATATAATAAATTAAATAAAATTCAAAAATGTTTAAATTGTTAAAACAGGGGTGCCAATAATTGGTCCAATATAAAGTTGTGGTTTAATTATTGGCAGGGGGGTGCCAATTATTCGTGCTATGGGGCATCAGTTATTGGCACTGCCAATAATTGTATTTAAGAGACTGCAATTATTGTACCCTGTATCAGTTGTAAATTTCAGTTTGAAAAATGGGACAAAAAAGGTACAAATATGGAGAAGAAAATAATCAGCATGCTTTAATAATTAAATAATATTGTATTTATTACAATTTTTAATTTCCCAGAAGGGGCTATGCCGACTGAAACACATGTTGAAATGTCTTAAAATAAATTTTGAAGCAATTAAAAAAAAACTTGAAATTTAAAATGTTGGAGATTTTTTAATGAAACATAATTATAATTTTTTTTCATTTGCGTTAAAAGAAGTGTTTTTGTTATAATAAACCGTTTTTTTTTTTAAACTAAATTTTGATCAAAAAAGCTAGCTATCACGAAAAACAATGGTTTTTCTCTCATTTTTAAGGGTGCCAACAATTGTACCCTTGGGTGCCAACAATTGTACCTTGGTGCCAATGATTGTGCCTTTTCGCAGTCTTTTCCTATTTTGAAGTTTTTATAAAATTTTTTGTTTATTTAACATTTTTTTATGATAATATTCAAGTTAGAAATTCTTTAAGCTTTAATTTGGCATACTAAACATAAAACTCACTCTTTAAATGCGAGAGCAATTCGCAATTTAAAGTGAAAAAATGCTTAGGGGTGCCAACCATTGTACCCGTTACGCTACCTTCATTTGAATCATGAATCATATTTATACTTAACGTACGATATTGATTTTTACTGGCAAATTATACCGTGCTTATCTATAGCTCAAAGAATTGACCGTACATGTTCATATGCTCTATCAAAGATGGCTTATGGTCTTTCTAGAAACGTTTTTTCAAATAAATAATGTATTAAAAGCATTATAACGTGTCAGTCATTGGCATTTATAAAACCATTTATGATGTATCTACATATGTATATCAATGGTTTTATAAATCCGAATCTTTAAACATGCTTGTTTATAGTATAGTAATACTATGATCGATATCTGAATGATTAGGGAATGGTTGGTTGGATTAAGAATTAATAGCTATTCAGAATAAATAATAAACTCGATACAAAAAAATAATTCACCGTTAAGCATAACAGAGCAGTATAGAAATGTATGATTCTTATTCAATTGAAGGTATAATCTCAAAGGATTTCGTTGCGTAAACGTTCTTGTAAGGAGAAGAATTTAGATATTGGAAGACATGAATTCAATATCGCAAAATATTTGTTATTTTTGTTTTAATACTAAGAGGACCAAGCTGACTAAAGGCAGTTCGAGAAAATATTTTTGAAAGCATATTTGAATTAGTCGTGTATTAAAAAAAAAAAAAAAAACACCAAATTACTGCACACATACTTAATTGTGAGAGCATTATTTTATGTAGTATCAGAACCTCACATTTTTGCTATAAAGCCCATATATTATGTTCAGTGCTTTAATAAGGAACGGAACAAAGACTTCTCTACATCTCATTTCAGGGGCGAATGCGTTTTTACACTCCAAGACTATGATGTATTTTATTACGAGAGTGTTAATTCATACACACGTCATTAAACCACAAAAAAAAAAAAAAAAATTATGTGCTGATTAAGTTTATACGAAAGTTTTTATAAAAGAGCTTGACGGAAATCAGTCGAACCAGGAGAATCATAATTTTGTTTTTATTGTTTATAAAACGCTATAACTTAAGTACAGAAGGTTATAGATTTAAGAAGAGGAATGTTCTTGCAAATGCGTTGCTTTAGGAAACTCTAAT